>SPNW01000082.1:0-35043 GCA_004918325.1 Wallemia hederae
TCGGATAGCGGTGACCAATGGCCACACAACACGGGTCCAATCATGACTTACATGGCTAAGTGTGATGGCGACTGCAGCAGCGCAAACTCTGGCAGCGCCAAGTTTTTCAAGATCTCAGAGCTCGGTATTGAGAACGGCCATACACCGTACCTTATCTAACGGTCGCTTATGTCAATAGATCTGAAGATCTCATGAAGATGTATCTCATACATTTCGACACCGTTGTTGATCAATCTGTTGTTTGTCTTTTTATGTTGGTGTCATAATCTGTGTGTGTTGATGGGATCTAGTGAGGTCTTGGACATGAAGCGATGTATAAGTGATTATCAGCAATTGTCTGAAACCCAGACAAGAAAGTGAAATTTGTATTACTTGGGTACTGCTAGAGGCTCAATGACGCCATATCTCGGCAGAGCGACGTCCCTCTATTACGGTCATCTCTACAAATAAATTAAAAGGAGATGGCACCCGTAGCAGGACTAGCAGAAGTATTGATAGATTCGTTGAAAGATGCAGCAGTACCGTATAAAATAGTGACGATTGTGTTGGGACTCGGAATTGCAGGTGCAGGCTTTGGGCTGCTCTTAGTGCCTGCCATGGCTTGGACGCGAATAGAGGCATTTTACAAGCCGCGCAAGACCTTCGAAGCGCACGAGAGCCGAGCCAGCTGGTCCAACATCAAGATGTACCTGTTCAAGGACAAGTTTAAGCCATGTCTGCGTTGGTTTGTGGTTCATTTTGCTGAATTAATGATCTCGAAGTGGACTGATTATATTTTGGCGTTGACGCTCGCTCCAATTCTCCCGGATGGCCGTCTCGACGTCTACACGGGACCAACATCGACCCTTCTTGCTAACGCTCCTGGCTCTTTCGCTTTGAGCTTCATCGATAGCGTCGCCTACAACGCTCTACTCTTGCCGTTCAAGGTCGCCACGATCAGAGCAGCTCTCCTCCCAGGCAAGGAGAGCATCTGGAACCTCTTCTCGCAGAGTGAGAGAAAGCATCCGAAGCAGCTCTACACTCATCTACTTCCTTTTGTCCTCCAAAAAAGCGCTATCACTACCACTACCTCCCTCATCTCTTCGGCTTGTCTCGCGCTCCTCTCCCCACATTCGTTCGTCGGATTGTCGATCAAGTTCGCAGAGATGGTCATCAGCCTCACCCGGTTAGTCGTCACAACGAGACTCTACGCGCAGTACACTGGCAAGGATGAGCAAATGAAATCTGGTGGGTGTGAAGCGAGTACACGATCTTGTTCTAACGCGCCTCAGTCGTCCCTCTTCGTCGCCAGCCTTACAATGGGTGGTTACAATGCTTGAAGACCATGATTGAGGAAGAAGGATGGTGGTTCGCAAGTGGGTTCTGACGATACTTGAAAACTTCTTAGCTGACAATCGCTTAAGAATTCACCATCATCTTCTCTGTACCTGCACTCGGTGTAATGGAATGGCTCGCGCGGATTCAGCAGTCTGCCAATGTGGCGCAATAACTCACTTTGTATAGAAGAGCAGGATGCTATGACTATTACAAGATGAAGTAACGACTTTGCTAGAGACACTTGCGAGGAGCGCAATTCTCAAGAAAACCATCAAAATAACCGAAATATGCAGGACAAGGGTACCATGTATTGTATATACTGATTAAAACAAAGTTGTAAAATATGCTTACCTCCCGTCTATAGAGAAACAACTTGTTGAAAGCTTGTTTTAGTGTCTATACTAGGTAATGATCCAGTCTATAATTAAGTTGTGCGTAGTTGATACGATGAATAATGCAGGAGAGTGATTAAGTAGGTGATAGAAATCCGTAATTTACATAGCTGAGCGACCAGCAGCTGCAAAATGAATCGTTAGATATGCAGCAGTATCAACAACACCCCACTTACTTTCGATAGGGAGGAAGAATTGAGATAATCCACTGAAGATGAGAAGTGCACCTGAAACATACAGGGGCGTTGGCGATCCTGCTTTGGCGCCGAACGCGTGAATGATTGGTGCGAGTAATCCGAACAGTCTGTTGAGACTGCTGCACAGTGCGTCTCCGGTAGCACGGTG
This sequence comes from Wallemia hederae, assembly GCA_004918325.1. Lineage (NCBI taxonomy): Eukaryota > Fungi > Basidiomycota > Wallemiomycetes > Wallemiales > Wallemiaceae > Wallemia > Wallemia hederae. The sequence continues at coordinate 2,055 of SPNW01000082.1, forward strand.
CGGTCCTGGGAATGCCTCTGGTGTGTACTAGTGGTGATGTCAGCAATGAGGACGTGATTTGCAATCCACCCACAGCAAAGAGAATACCATACATGGCATTCTGCGTCAGGGAGACGACACACTCGAACGCAAGAACAGAGTCAGGTTGTGTCGTCGAGGAGAAGAGGAAGATGAAGACACCAGTCAATATCGAGAAAACGGCCATGGCACCACGTCTACCGAACCAGCGTCCCTTGACTTCGACGAGCGCAGCGGCTATGAGTGAGCCTGGAATACCCAACACTGCCTGAGTTGTCGTTAGTATGCTAATCAGTCAGTTATGGCAGCTTGTGCTCACTTGAATAGTGTAGTCACTAGATTATTGTCAGCTCTGTCACGCTCGTACACTTTGTACCCACCGATAAGTGTGGTAGGTGTCCGAGTTGGTCTTGCCGTTGAGGTAAGTAGGCAAGAACGAGTTGTAAAGCGGGTAGGCGAGACCGATGAGCGCCCACGATGTCATGAGGAGGATGGTGTTAATCGCAAGTCTCTTGGTAGCGAATAAAGGCTGTTTTGTGTCAGTCTGGAAGCTAAGTACGATACTGACACACCTTGATATGATCCAGATTCATTTGGCTGAGGTTTCTCGAAATGAGCTCCCTCTTTGTGAACTTCTGTGGTGCTGCCTCGAACTCCAAGCCGAGATGGCGCGTCGCAGCTTTCATCTTCTCCAGCGAGAGAGGGCACTCCTTCCTGTTCTTCTTTGCGACGTGCTCGATGACTGCAATCGCCTTGTCATCCTTGCCTTGACTGAGGTAGAACTGTAACAATTGAGCTGCATATCATGATGAGACGGCAACTCACCTTTGGAGACTCCTTGATTGGGAGCACAATGACACGCATCACGAACATGAGCATAGTGAAGCCACCGACAACGAACAAACCGTAACGCCATCCCGCGTTCGTGTCCCAGTTACAGTTACCGGCAGCTGCCATAGCTTCATCGCATGCCCACTGGGGCTGACTGATGAATCCCCAGACGGCGACAGAGCTGATGAGGAGACCGACGGCCCAGAATGACGACAGGAGGGTGAGGAGCCATTGCTGCTTAGCTGGCAAGAATTCAAGGAGCAGTGCACCGTCGACGGGCAGATTACCACCCAGACCCAAACCGACACCTGCAGCCATGGCAGAGAAGGAGACGAAGCTGTTGGCGGAGCCGATGGCAGTACCGAATGCACCACAGAGGAAGAGCGAAAGGTTGAAGGATAAGCGCTACCGTTATCGGTCAGGGTGCAGACGTCATGATTAGCGATACTCACACGACCAAAAATGTCAGCAGTGAGACCGAAGAAAGTTGCACCGATGACAAGACCAACGTAAAGTGCAAGCTGGGATGTGTTAGAGTGGTTTAAAGCAGCGATCGCTTGCTCACAGTGGCCATTTCGAACTTGTACGGCTGGAACTCGTAGTCGATCCATGTCAGGGAAACGGCGATGGCTCTGAGAAGGGTGAGAGGAGTGCGTGGGTTAAGCAAGTACTCACTGGATCCTGAGCAGCGTCAGTGGCGAACTGTGCGTGTCAGCGAATCAACGTACCACATATTGTCAGCTGAATGAAGTCAGAGGGAATTGCTAGCGGAGGGAAGGACTCACCAAGCCTGTATCAGTCATTAACGACCGCCACATCCATCTCAAATCCACTCACCATCCCAAACCTGGCCAAGTGTGAGCATTTCGCCGGGCAACACAGACAAAGACTTACCGGCGACGAAGAAGAGCTGCAGCTGGTACCTGCCGAAGCCGATTTCGTTGAGTGCGTTATTGACCTAGGTATAGTGAGCCTAGCGCTCTCATTTTTAATTGAGGGATCTACCATCTGGCATTTTATCTATGCATGACTTAATGAGATTGTATCTAGGCGTGCATGGGCTACTAACCGTATAACTCTGCTCCAATCCATACGCCGAGCTGTTATCCAAACTCGACTCTGACTCGCTCAGCTGCTTAGCGTCGTATAAAATATTCTTCTCTGGCGACTGCTTGGAATGGTCCGAGCTCGTCTGCATCTGTTGCTCTACGTCGTTCGCGCTCATTTTATTTGCACCGTTGTAGACAAACTCAAGGCTCAACTCAGAATCAAACTTGTAATCTCACGAGGAATAAAAATGGTGTGAATGCATCGTTATTTTTATAAAAATAAGCACGTAAATCACTGCCCTTATCGCAATGCGCACGTATTTTCCTCGACTCTGTACGCTCATTCACACGCGACTTTTGAGCTTTTGTAGCTCAATCTTGTGATATCATCAGGGACAAAAACAATCTGGTGATGCGCAATTTATTCATCACGGTTTGTACAGTCACAGAAAATAGCATACTGTTCTTCTTTTTTACGCCTATATGCGGATAGTTCAATCTTTCATTCGGCGAGTTACACAGCTGATTGGCACACTTTTTAAAGTGTCCCTTGAACGAGATCAGCATGCTCCTCGTTCCATGACAAAGCTATATATGGCGTTTTCACATACTATTCCTTCTTGTATCAAATTTGAAAAATTCCGGTTATCGCCGCTCTATAGACGTGCACCCTTCAAAATCACTAGGCAGATCAAATTTTCCAGCTTGTCGATCTCGGAGAGTTTTGAGTAATCACACATACAAAAAATTACCCAAATCTCTACCTTTAGAGCTATAAAATATGTCGAAAACCACATCAGCTTGCTTGTCACGAGTGTGCGCATAAATTAATATAACACTGCGCCTCAACCTTAGATACAATCTCGCAGATCTGCGTGCCTTGATCTACTCGCGCCACTCATCTAGTTACGAGAGTTCCATAGATATGAATTCAGATTGGTACAATACTGAGAGAGTCGCTGCACACCACTTCTAGTCCCAACTTGAGTGAGTCTGCCAAGCTGCTGTCGAATTTCTGCACCGTCTTCACAGGCTCTTCTCCTACAGCTTCACAAACCACATCCCTCTCTATCCTGTTGAGCACCTCGTTCGTGGACTGCGACAGGAACGCCCTCACGGCGAGTGGATCAGACCTCAGTGCTGCTGGTGGCAGTGTGTTCTTGAGATCAGTGTGTGTTACGTGCAAAGCTGTCAGAGCCTGCGACTTAGGTAGGGCATCAAGATTGCTCTGCGTGAGTGCAGTCATGCGAACGACTGGGAGCTGTGAAGTATGTCAGTGTGTGTTCGGTGCTAATGACGGCATCACCTACGAGGAGATAGTGATACGAGGAGGCGTTGGGCAGGTAGCTGTGACCTAGTCTAATTACTGACACCAGCGTGAAAGCCAGATCATTCAGCAGCGTCTCCTTGAAAGGTGATTCAGGGATAGCCTTCCAGTGCTTGATCAACACCTCAAGCGTCTGTGAAAGCGTGCTCCATACTTCGTACCAGTGGTATTCTGAGCAGTCTGTCAGTGTAAATTCGTCAGAATCCAGACTACCCACGCAAATTAACCTGTAATCTCTGGATATGCCATAGTGTACGATTGATGATGTGCACTGCGATGAGAGCGTTCTCGACGCTGAACTCCATCTTGTCTGCTGGCTTGGGTATATTGAATCGTAAGTATATAGTACAGCAGTCTAAGACTGATTCCATCAACGGTCTGTACGCTTTCGGTACTGGTAACTGAGGTTTGCGCTGTCTGCATATATCTATACGTCTATTGTCTATTACGGGTGCTGTGGAGTTCGGCGTCGATGGCGTGTTTGTGCCGTTTGACTGCAAAGTAGGGCTCTTTGGTGATTGTGGGATGGATGATGAAGCGCTCTTCCCTGATGCCGACGTCGTTGGTTTGACGAGTATCTCTGCGCACTCATCTGCTTCTACTAACGCAGACAGCGTGTACAAGCCCAAAGAAGCGTATGCTTGTGCACGCTCACTGGCTGATGCGTGAGTGAATATGTACGACAGCGCCGAGAGCAGGGTCAGTGGAGCGTTTGGCTCGCTTGGTGGCTGGTTGTAGAGTAAGCCCTCGCATAGCAGGCCTGAGAAGATGGAGTTTGCGTTGATGAACTCGAAAAACGGCAACAGAATGGCAGTGACGTTGACTGGTCTGTGAGGAAGAATTAGTAGAGTAGCGTGTGACTCTAGTGCTACTCACAAGTCCCCATAAAGTTCTCTAGATGAGTTGGAATCGTCGTCATTGTTCGAGAAGGGCAGTATCGACATGATTGTGTTAGAGATAGATTTCGTAGGGTGCCTATGGTGGTACTCGGTGATGCACTTCTCCATCGCGGTGCTCGTGATCAAGATAATCTTCTTCATGACGTCTGTCTCGACGAAATCGCGCACGCGACGCAAGTATCTGTTGAGATTCTGGGCCTGTGCCTTGTGGTAGTTAGACAGCACGCCTATGAGGAGTGTAGCCTCGTAAGTGAAGCCAGTGGTGGCTGGTGAGGAGATGATTCTGATGAGGGAGTTGAACAGATCACGTCGCTGGAAGAATGCGCCGATAGCGCCCTGGTTGACGCCGCAGACGAAGAGGAGGGTGAGATGTAGAGTGCGGTGGATTGTAGCTGATGGTGCCTCTGGGTATTTGAGTGTGTTGTCGATAGCAGCGACGAGATCAGACATGGTCTTGTCGCTATGCACGCTGCCGCAGAGAGCATACGTGATCTTTGTGGACACCTTGAGCTTTGCGATTACAGTCCTAGACAGGAGAACCATAGTCTGCGGAAGTGGATGAGCTGCGTATGAAGAAACAAATAAGGAACGGACCTGTAACGCGTTGAGCTTGCGTGGGTCTTCAAAGGCGGAGTGCTGGTAGTACTCCAAAGCCTTTGTGAAGAAGAGGGTGATGTTTGGCTGCAGATCCTTCTCAATCCTGGCTGCGTCGACGCTATCGAACTGGGTAGCGAACCAGAGGCGATGGCTGGGCAGCCAGTCGAGACAGAAGAGGTCGCTGAAGAATCTGTGCTCGTCTGCGTCTGCGTCATTCGGTACTTTGCTCTGTGCAGCGTTAGCGTTGCTGCGATAAGGGCCGTGCGAGGCTGGTACTGACATCCAAGAACTGCTGGTAAATGCTGATCAGCTTGGGTTGTCGCTGCACAGCGCTGCTCATTTTGAAATTTGAATTTGCAATTGTCCACGTCGAAGAGTGACCGCAAGTCAGTCCGCAACGACGACGGTGGAATTGAGCAATTATGAGTGACAAGGCAAGAGAATTTGTAGAGCTCCCACAGCAATTCTTGAAGGAGGGTTCCCAGGTGCGTCGGCGTATGCGCTGTAGCCCAGCTGATGAGCTGTAGTTTATGAACAGATGCACCAAGCCAAATCAGCGTGGTTAGTGGGGTGTTGTTGGTGCCATACAGCGCTAATAAGCATCGTAGAATACATACAGATCTGCAAGGCTGTTGCTATCGGATTCGCTATCATGGGCTTCATTGGCTACTTTGTGAAGCTGATCCATATCCCAATGTGAGTGGCTGCTTATAGCACAGTGACAGCCAGCTTACTGACAATTCTAGTAACAACATTCTCGTGTAAGAAGACGGCCAGAGACACGTGACACATGGACTGACGCATCGAGCAGCGCTGGACAATAGACAGACGCGGGAGTATGCACTACCCAGCAAACACGTACGATACAGAAAAGCAGAATTGAACTTGGGCGAATCAAAAGACATTATGTACTTGATAATTTTACATCTTTCTATACGGGCAGTCGTGGTGTGCTGGGAAGTACTGGAGGTGCTGCAGCCTTGCAAGTATATGAGCTGTGACTATCCTCGCTCTCGGCTCAAATACATTCCGAGATAAGCGACCGGTGGTGACGTTTGTTTGTGATATTTGGCAGGCGAGGGACTTAGAAATGGAGGATTTAAAGTACATTCCATATGTCTACACCCACTCACGCAACCAAATCGACAACTAAAAATGATTCCAAAAAAAGCAATACCGGTTCTAGACTTCTTCTTCCCCGCTGCTACTTAGTCAAATTCCACTGCAAATGGGAAACAGTCCATCGACGCGGCCAGTAGCCAAGCCAATGACGCCCAAGACGCTGGTCAAGATGGCCATCACGCAGCTCACGTATCCCTTCTCCCTCGCTAAGCTGTCCAAGAATGGCATCATACACCGCAACCACAAGAGACTGGTGAAGCTGGCGCACTTGACGCTCACAATATCCATGCTCGTCGTCGTCATCATCACCTTTTACGTCTTCCAGTCCAAATTCACGCGCCAGATCCAGTCTCAGTCCCCTGTGCAGCCCCAACCAAAGAGAGTCTATAGGCGGCAGATACAGTGTGTGTAGGGAGTATACATGGCAGTGTACTAGCTCACTCGCTTCCCAGAAGCAGAATGAAACTCGCTCAGACGCAATGTCGACATTTTGGAACAATCAAAGCTGTATCTTGTACTTTATATGTAATCTTTTCGTTGTATGGATCGTACGGAGTGGTGAGCAGAGTATTCTGTAGTCATTTGCGCTATTCTTGAGGCTGCACTTAGGCTAATGCGAGTGACACATATCTGAAGAGTATTTGGGTTAGTAATAGCTTGATCTAAGCGAATACCTCACCCCAGTATGATACCTACACCGCCTAATGGCGTCACTGGTCCCAGAAATTTGAATCTGCCACTGTCAATCTAAATTTCGTCATACCACGCCTGCACCTACTTATCTCTGTTCAGGACAAGCGCAAAGATGGAGCCAGAGAAGAGCAGCGAGCCAGCCAATATAGCTGGTGCAGCGAACTTAGACTTTGAGGCGCGGGGATGGAGGCTGGTTGCCATCAGTGCCAAACCGTTGAAAACCTACGCGGCGTCAGCGTTGAAACGCTCAATAGCTGCACACACGCACTGCATAGTGTGATCCAGTCATCCAGCTCTCAATCTGCTTTGGCTGTATCCCCGCTCTTGCGCGTAACCCTGATTATCAATCAATCGGGATGACAATGTGCGCGGTTTTAGCTCACCGTGAGCGCCGAATGCACCAAAGCTGATTCCAGTAGCTGCCAATAGAGCACCGCTTTTCCAGATCAACGCCTCATTCATTTTCAGTACCGAGATTGTGATCGTAGTGGTAAGAGTCTTCTTGCTACCGCTCCATCACCATGCCACTCTCCGTAGCTGAAGCCAGCGATCCAAAGAAGAACCCTCTCAACCCAGAAGGCTTGAAGCCGTGAGTAGGTTGTCTTCTTCATCGATAGCCACTCAATACACCTACAGTTGTTGCGTATGTCCACAAACCAAGAAGGCGAGGGACGAGTGCTTCCTTTTCAACGGCTCAAACGCAGACTCCAATAGTGGCTCCTCAGACGCCTGCAAGGACGTCCTCGAAGCGCACAAAGCCTGCATGCGCTCATTCGGATTCCCTGTCTAATCACCAACCTCACAAACAACTCCTTCATAGACGACTTTAAATTATTACATCAAGTGTACATCAATTCATCCACTACTTCTTGCCCTGTCTCACTGACAACCTGAGAAGATCGCCATCATCGAGATTGTAACTCGCTACAGTCTTGGAATTTGAAAGCGTGATATTGCCAATATCAAGCTTCATTCTACCGATCGGTGGTCCACGCTTGCCAGCTCCATTCTTATTCTCCAATGCCTCTGAGATGTACTCACGTATCACACCGCTCATTGACGTGAGTGGCGTTGGCGACAGCTGCACAATCGATCCATCCAGTCCCCAATCTGTGTTGTTCTGGTCGACAGGAAGCTGTACTCTCAGCGTTACGTGTCCGTCTGGATGATAAGACATCCATCTTATACTTGTGTCAGCAACTCGCGCTCATAACAACAGCTGTACCTACTCATCCTCTGTGTAGTATTGTCCTTCAGGCAGCTTCTGCACACGGGCGCGTTTCGACGGAGCTGCGAATGGTTCAATCTCCGCCTGCTCAGCTGTCCGTACATTTCCAGCATTTGGCATGTGGAATGTAGGCGCAGTTGGTCCAGATGGTGCTGCTGATAGAGTCGCGCCTGATGGGTCGTACGTGTTACCGTACGAGTTGATTTGAGGACCAGCTGTGCTAGCTTGCACTGGTTGACTATTGAGCTGTTAGTTTTCGACAATGTTCAACAGCGAACAACTCACTTGATGCCCAATGTCTGGTTGATCCTCTCAGCCTGCACCTCTGTGTTTGCCTGTGCTTGATAGCGCTGCGCTATGCTCTCAGCACTTGCAGCATGACCGTCCCAGACGCCAGCCTCCTTCTTCCTCTTGACTTCCTGGGCAGCAGCCTCGGCTTCTCTTCTCCTCTGCTCTGCCTTCTCCCTATCCTGTCCAAAGATATCTGTACGACCTTGCGCAAGGTTCTTGAGCGATGATGCGACGTCTGCACCTTGCTGCAGCAGCACAGAAGCCTGGCGCCTGCTTTCCGCGTACTCCTTCTTCTCCTGCCACTTTGGATCGAGCAGCTCGATACGCAAGTGGTTCGCGAACTCCTCGTTCGGCACCAGTGCGCCTGAAATCGGCGAGCGCGAGTATCCTTGTGGTACTTGCTGGTTTTGTTTTTGTGCTGAAGTATGTGTAAGCGCAAGTCACGGTAACGAATCTTGTCTAACTCACACTTCGGTACGTAGTTCGTCTTGATTTTCATGCCTTCTGGAGCATTTGGCACGGCTTGTGCAGGTTGCTGTGGTGCATATTGCTGCGGCACGGCTGCTTGGGCTGGTGCTGTGTCCATAGCGACATCCTGCGCCGATGTCGATGGCTCGGTGATCTCTTCCTCCTCGAGCAAAGAAGTCATCCTCTTCTGCGCCATCGCTAGATTCCTGACTTCCTTAATAGAAAGCGGTGCTGGTAACTCAAGCACGCTGTCTGCCTGGGTGATCTCGATCGTCTCACAAACGACAAAGTCTTGCCAGTCGATGCTTTGGAACGCAGCTGTGGTCTTGTGAGATTGATTTTGATCATTATCAGCGTACCCACCTAGCTCCTTCTCTGATTCCTGCTCGCGCTTCTTCAATCCTTCTCTCTTGTACCCCTCCCACTCGCTACGAGCCTTGGCATTGTCCACGAGCTTCTTCTTCTTATCCGACACGCTCAGCTTGTCAAACTCCTCGTCGAGCGGCGCGGAGGTACCCTTGATCACCTTCATGTACTGTTCTACGTAGTTGTTAAACAGCCCAAACAAGCTGTGGTTTGGACGCAGGAAGTCGAACTGTGGATTGCGGTTCTCGCGACCGCCGAGCATGGAGATGAAGGCTTTGCCACGACGCGCTGTGAAGAGCGCTGTGAGACGAATGACATCCCTGCATGGATCATTAAGTCTGGGTGTGCTTGTCAGCAGTATACTCACAGATCAACAGCTAGAGCATTTTCAGGAATCTCCGCTATGAATTCATGCGGCAGAGGCTCCTTTGGGACTGGCTTGGAAGGCATAAATGATGGCATCTGTGACATTGCCGGCGTGCTGGTTGACGATTTACCAAAGGTATCTAGGAGGCAATGAGCCTAATGAGACAACAAATAGCTACCAACGAACCATCCTTGTCGCCGGCCTTGACTCTCTCGCACTTCCAACTGTAGTAGCCGTGATAAGCATCTGCGGCGTTCAAGAAGGCGAATTTTGCGTTGGCTCTTTCTTTCTCTCTAATTTTCTCCTCCAACAAAGCTCCATGAGGTGAATTCGCGACATAATTCGCTGTTTTGTCGACGATGCCTGCACGAGAAGACGTCAGATGGCGTCGTACGCAGGCGAGAAGAACGCACTCCTAATATCTGGTGGCGGATAGATCATGCCCGCAGGCGGAGGTATTTTTGGCACCGGTGGGTTGCCGTTCATTTCGTCGCAAAGTGATGGTCGAGATGCAAGAGATAGACGGCGGAGATGGCGTGGAATAGAGTCATAATTATAGATGCGATAATTACAATAGTTGTTTACAATTCTGAGCTGATTATTAAGTATTTACACCATGCGTGCGTCTCATGAAAGCTTAGACACATCAATCACAGCCAGTCCCTCGTTCTTGGTGCCGAAGATGATCCTGTTGCCGTCTGGCGCTTGCCATCTAAGATCATACAGACCGTTGCTTGTGATCCAGTCCTTCTGGATTTGTCCCGTTGTCGATTGCCAGAGTGTGATTCTGCCATCTGCACCGCCGACAGCCAACATACGCGCATCAGGACTGAAGTCTGCCGTAAAGACGTGGTTCTTGGAGTGACGGCACTTCCAGATGAGCTCTCCAGACTCAGCGTTCCAGAGACGGACGTGACCATCCATACCTCCACTGCTTGGGCGTTAGTAGAGCGCTTAAGAGCAACAGATGTGCACCCACGAAAGAAGAAGTGGCTTGTCGAGGAAGTTTGACCGTGGTGCCCAGATCAAGCATCCGATCTCGCGTTCATGTCCTCGCATGACCCGAATGCAGTCAGCGTCTGGCTGCGGTCTGCGGTCGTATGGCTCCTCCTTGCTGAATCTCCATACCCTGATTGTAGCGTCGTCGGAACCCGATGCAAGGAACTCTCCTGATGGATCCCAGCGAACTTGGTTCACTTCACGAGTGTGGCCATAAAGCGCCTTGATAGGGTCGCTGTCACCGCACTTGAAGACATAAATGACTCTGTCACCGCCAGCACTGTGTTGTGGGTCAGCCCTGCACCAAGATGAGAAAATTCACACTCACGTTGCCAAAATGTCGTTATCGAGCCAGTCAGCGTCGAGAATAGATCCTGTAGCATGTAAGCAGATGTAAGATACCTTCGCGCTCAAACGCACCCATGTGATATTGCCATTGCTGCTCGATTTCAAATGTTGAGATGTCCCAGACGATCGTACGCTTGTCCAAACCAGCACTGTAGAGTTATGTCAGCTGTGGTCGTCTTTGTAAACGCTCAACTCACGTCAATGCACGTGTACCGTCTTTGTTGAACTTGACAGAGAAGACAGGTCCCTTGTGTACTCGCTTTTCCATAAGAACGTCGCCGTTTCTGGTCCAGATCCAAACGCTGCCGTCGTATGCACCCGTCATAATCATCTCGCCGTCTGACTGTGATGAGTCAGCGCGCTGCACCTCCAAATAAGCCTCGACTCACGCTCCAAGCGATTGTGGTTATATCGCGACCGTCACCCTTGCGAGGAGGACCCTTGAGCTGCGAGCAGTCGATGACCTCGAGCGTCTTGCCCTTCATCTCTCTGCCGACCGCTGGCAAGGTCCAAATTTTGAGAATGCCGTCAGCACCACTGTACGATTGTTAGAGGCATAAGTTGCGCACAAAAGCGACTTGCCTGCTTGCAGCGACGTTGCTGTATTTAGGATTGAAAGCTGTAGCGTAAACCTGCCCCAATTAGCTAAATCCACTTCGCTGACGCAAACTCACGTTGCCCATGTGTCCTTCGAGCCATATAGCCTCGGACTTTGTAAGCTTCTTCATTTGCTCGCGTGGCGCTTCTCCAGGCTTGAACTTTGGTCTTGGTGGCGTAGCTACTGCGCCTGCAGCTGATCTGACCTTGATCTTGTTGGCGTCTCTGGCAGTTCTCCTGTACTTGTCTCCAGCCTTTTCGGTATCCACTGACACTGATGAATCGTCGTCGGCTTCGTCGGATGAGTCTGCGTGCTTCCTCTTCGAGTTGACGATTTGGGAAGATGGGTCTACTATGATCTGTGCGTTGGCAGGCCTGTCACTAGCCATTGGTGCAATGAGTGCTGGAGGTGGCGGCGGTGGGATTGATGCATCAGCGATTGAGAAGTCTTGGGCGTCGACGTCCTTGAGTAATCTGAGGGGTCTTTCGTAAGGAACAATAGTACCATCCTAGTAAATTGAGAGCAGAATAAAGTGTGATAATTGCAAATCAATTCAGGAATTAATTTGAAAGTGAGTGAAAAATTGCAAGACTTGGTCAGTGACGATAACGGCAATAATCAAGGTACTAACAGTTCGAACCGATCTCTCTATTTCGTCGTAAAGGAGGCCTTTTTGGAGGTATTTTATCAGTAAGCCGCGTTCCAAAGGCCCATTCGGCTTCGTCAGAGGGAGGCTAGCTTCGGTGTTGAGTGTAAATGCGGTGTGGTTGAATCCTATATACGTGTCAGATGAATATGACGTGAAATTGAGCTAATTTACCTGAATCTTGCAAGTACGATAAGATCAAGAGGTTCAGCTCCTGCGAAGAAATGGCAGGTGCTCTAAGCGACTCTTTTTGGGTAGAAGTCGTGGGTTGATCGCCATTAGAATTGGAGTTCATCGTTTATCTACCTGAATTGTACTTGTTGATTTTTGTGTTTTCGTTATTTGATGATGCTGGAACCTGATGTCCTGCTTCAAAGAGAGATTCCGGTGAAGCTATACCAAAATTTTCATGCAATTCTTTCAAATTATATAATAGAGAATAGTACAATTATTGGTATGGTGCTCCGAAGTCTCCCCTTTCCCTCAAAGGTCGAGAAAATTCTTCATATATCAATGACATAAACGCGTTTAGATGGTGCGATCTGGATGCGAGATGGTAGCATGAGGTGCGCTAGAGGTGTCCCTGCTTGTTGTCACAATTTGAGACGCAAATGGTCGAGTAACGACCCAGACATGAGATATGCAGTGACAGAAACGTGCGGATCAATTTTGAAGGGGATTGTGCATAGATAGACCGATCATAGCAAAAGTATGACGCCCGCGACGTCACAGGCGCATTCCAAATTTTGTAACACATGCCCAGCCCCGCTAAGATCATCTTCCTCATCACCGTCATCATACTATACCCTTATGGAAAGTCGGTCGAGGCTTAAGAAATCCACAACGATGAACCTGGACGCACAGGACGTCGAAGCCGTCATCGCTCACGGCTCGCACGAGCAGCTGACTGCTTGTCTGCGCGTTCTTTTGGAGAACAGAGATACCGTGAGCGAGGAGGCTTTTTGGAACTTGATTGCTAACAGAGACGCACAGACAATTAACGATAATAGAGATCTGAACGATCAGCTCTCAGAATACCAGCTGGAACTTGATACAAAGAACCAAGCACTGCATGAGTGCCAGATGCAGTTGAACGACGCACTCGCGGATCAGGCTGCGATTGAAGAAGATGCTCTCTCTCGGCAGGTGCAGATGGAGGTACTGGCGTCCAAGCTGCAAGCCTCTGAGCGCAAAGAGCACGATCTGCAGCGGTCCAATCAGGTGCAGCTCGACAAGTTCGATAAGGACAGAAAGAGCTGGTTTGAATTAGAATCAGGCCTTAGAGCCAAGGTCACCACGCTCAGCGCTAAGATCGTAGCCCAGAACAGAAGCGCTAGAGGTGAAGCAACCCCACCAAGCTCGCCTTCACCATCCAGTCCAAACTCAGCGCCTATCATGAAGTCAATGAGCATTGAGAGCGCATCTGAGCGCACTGCGAGGGAAGCTGCACTCGAAAAGGCTCAGCAATCGCTCGATATGGAGAAGCAAAGGAGATCCGTTGTGGAACGCAACGAGCGCACCCTCAAGATCGAATTGGACCAATCGAAGCGCGTCGTAGAGGAGCTCAGATCGGAGAATGAGAGCTATATGCTCCTCCTCCAAGAGCGCACTTTCTCTGGAGATCTTCTTGGCTCAAGTGTCTTTGACTCAATGCGCGATCTGGACGACAGTGGCATTGCAGCTATAGCTGAAGAGCCTGAAGACAATTCCATGAATGTCAGCGACGACGAGGAGAACGAGGACTTCACTCCAAAGCGCAGAAGAGCGCGTAGACGTGGTCCAGGTGATGCACGCAAGAAGTCACAGCCCACTGAGTCTCCTAAGCCCCTCAGCGAGGAGAATGGAGGTAACATCGGAGTGAGTAGGATGTCTAGATCGATACACTTGCTCATTGTTCTAGGTCACTGGTCCTGGCTACGACCTTGCCGCCGAATTGGGCAGAGCCAAGCTTGATACAAGTGACAGAGAAGAAACTCTTGACTGTAAGTGTCCAGTGTCACTATACAGCCTATCTAAACCTCCCGCAGCTCTCAAGAACGACAACAAGACCCTCAAAGAAGCAAACAAGGCACTTACGACATATGTTTCAAAGATTATCGAGAAGATCATCAACCAGGAAGGCTTCGAGCATATACTCGCAAGCGATTATCGTGATCCTGAGCAACGCGAGAGTCTAAGACTGAAGCGCTCTCAAACGACGTCATCAAGCGCCGGTAGATCCAGCTTGGGTGGGGTTTCAGATGCATTGCTGAACTCGCGCAAGAAGCCAGCGGATATGAACACTTCAACTGTGCGCACTAGGCCGACACACAAAGGCGGTAGCGAGAAGCGAAGAAGCTTGTCGATAGATTGGTCCAACATAGGCGGGTTCTTCAAAGGCAACGCAGCCCAGATGGAGAACACAGCACAGAAACTACCAAAGCAAGAGGAGGATGAAGAGGATCGGAAAGAGAGGGACAAATTGCGAGCAGAAATGAAGAAGATTTCATCAGAATCGCTCAATTCGGACGGACAGTTCACAAGGTTCGACAATCAAGGCCCTGCAGACATTAAGAGAAGAGCGGGCTCTGTGGGAACAGGAGCACTAGCCAACTGGCGTAAGAAGAGAGCTGAGCGTGCCGAGCAACTCTCGAGGAGCTCAGGTAACGCCTTATCAGACGTTACTAACGGTAGCGAGCAGTAGAGATGAAAGTGTGAACGGCACACAAATTGTATACCCATTGCATTAATCGATATTTACACATACACTTGTCTATCAGCCACCACCATGATTCTGAGATCGGCGTCGAGGTGGATAAACGCCACTCAGCGGTCAACGAGGCGCACAATCAACACTAGCGCGGTGCTAAGAAACCCCAGCCAAGATGAGGAGCTGCAGAAGCTTTATCGTGACATAGATGCACACTACAATACATCAACAGATCTATCGAACGTGATACACCCAGGGCTGTGGGAGAGCGAGGAGCGGATAGAGACGAATTCGCCGGCGTACAAGTTCGGCAAGTACGGGTCCGGGCAGATTGTCATCCCGGAGACGGTCGATAGCAGTATGGCAGACAGACTGGCGAACACAGACAAAGCACAGCTAAGGCAGCAAGCGAGGAGCATATACAAGCTGCTGGAGGTCAAGAAGAACGTATCGCCCAAGAAGACGCCGAGATTCATCGCCTACAACCGTCCTGATCAAGCATTGGCATATGCATTGGCCATAGGGCCGGGTGTGTACGCAGCTGTGTACAGCGTGATGCGGGAGGTGAGGAGAAGAGCTTCTAGCGAGATTGACGGCTGGCTGCCTCACCGCGTCATCGAGCTGGGTTCCGGCGCTGGAGTATCTGCGTGGTAAGTCGATGTCATCCAATGAGATGCAGTCGATTGATAAAGATATGCAGGGCTACAATGGATGCTTTCAAATATGGCGGTAATTCTCACTCGATAGCCACAGAGGAGTACGAAGATAGCGACGAGACTGCGATTGTCAATGATGGCGACAAAGAGGAATCTACGCTGCATCCGGTGCAGCAGTATGATGCCTTCGACCCTAGTGAAGACATGAATGAGTTTAATAGGCAGCTGTGGAAAGACGCTCAGCGGAAGGCACAGCTGAATGTTACGAGAAAATTCATCTCATCTAGATTCAAGTCGGAGGATCCTGTGGAGGTGAGTAGCTCAGCGAGGCACAGAGCACGCGCTTATCTTGTCTAGTCATCAAAAACGCTCGCCATGTCTACGTTCACCCTCTCAGAGCTCGGAAATGCTGCAGACAGACGGGATTTGATACAGAGGCTGTGGAAGTCGAATGCAGAGATGATGGTTATCATTGATAGAGGAACAAGGAGTGGCTATGAGCGTGTCATGGAAGCGCGTCAGCAACTTCTAGATCTGGGTGGGACATCTGAATCTTCGAGCCACGTCTTAGCGCCATGTCCACACGACGGTACTTGCCCGTTGCTGAACACCAAGGACTTCTGTCATTTCAGTCAGCGCTTACAGCGACCAGCTTATCAACGCTTTATCAAGAAAGCAAAGCTCGGCACGGAGGATCAGAAGTATTCGTACGTTGTGATCAGACGCGGACAGAGACCGTCGTCAGAAAGCAGTGCAGCGCTTAGTCAGCTGTCAAAGTACAGCCCAACTGAGTTGATCAAGCTACAGAAATTAGAGGCTATCAAGAATCTTGAAGTCATCGGCGAGATAGGAAACGGCCACGAGAGTATATCGACAGCTGCAGCAGACGAATCAGCTCCAAAGGTTGTGGACAGCTCGCTGACTCCAGTTGTCGAAACAACATCAAATGCTCAAGTGAACACAGACGTTGCATTACAGGAAGACCTCACGAACCACCCAACATATGACAACCGAGACCTGCTGCTCAAGGACAGCTTCAAATGGTCGAGAGTCATCTACCAGCCACTCAAGCGCAAGGGACATGTCATCTTCGATACCTGTTCTCAGAGAGAGCGTATAGAGAGATTCATTGTCACGAAGAGAGACGGAGACAGCGCTTACAGGGACTCTCGCAAAGCCAAGTGGGGTGATTTGTTCCCGCACGAGCCGACAGGCACGGTTCAAGTCAAAAACGGCGGCATCAAGCGCACGACGCCATCATTGCCAGAAGGAGTTGTTGACGAGAGCCTGTTCAAGCCAGAGCATAAAGACGCTGCCTATATGGATGACCACGGGAAGGTTGTCATTGATGCATATGACCACGACCATGCCCATAACGAACGCACTCACAAGCGTAGAGTGAGAGGTATTGGATCAGCTAGAAAGCTCCGCAAGGGCAAAGGAGCGCGTATGGCTGACTTGATGGAGAAGAAGATGGTAGATCAGAAGCTAGACAGCATAGCGAGGGAAGCTACTGATGAGATCATGAGGAGTCGTTATGAATAGTCTTGTATTGCATACCTACACAAATCATAATCGCACTTCATGCGTTGCTAGCAATATGTGAGCTCGTCTGTGCCTGGGTACTCTGCATGTGTCACAAGCAGCACACAATGTCTATGCTAATATATAGAATCGTTTTACAAAGTAGAAATTTCAAGTAATAAAAAGAGGTGGTTAAAGAGATGATGCAGCTAAGTTAGAGTGAATGTCGTGTTCCAAGATGAAAAGCTGGAGAAATTGTCTATATTATCAACATGTTTGACTGTCTATATGAGTTGTAGTGTGAGTGAAATAACTTAACAGATGTAGCTTAGTTGTCTTCATTGGCAGCTTCGAGACCGTCTTCTTCTTTGATGCCCAAGCCAATGTACTCTGCCTTCTCAGCGGCAGTGTTCTTCAGAGGTGCGAGAACGATTTGTGGAGCAGCATCGTTGTCATTGCTTGCTTGCTGTTGACGAGGGCCAGCCTCACCACCACACAAGTCAAGTATGGACTGTCTTCTGGAAGCATTTGTGCCTGGTCTGTCGTCAGACTCTTCATCGTCCTCCTCTTCCACTTCCTCGCCGTCAGCTCTAGTGATTGGATCGAACTTGAATGGGTTGGACGATTGATTGGAGTGGTTGAAGTGACTTTGGCCTATCGAAGATGACGATGCTTCGTTGTTGGCTGACGACAACGGTCTCAGCGCTTCAGAAGACGACATAGGTCTAGATGTACCGAACGGAACACCCATGCCAGAAGACGAAGGTGGTGGCAAGTATGGTATGCTTTCGTTGAATCCTATGTTGCCCTTTCTTGACGACCTTGGCCTAATTGAGTACTCATCCCAGCTTGGTCCACCTGGCTGGCCTCCCTCATTTGGATTAGGTGGGTTGTCTGATGGTGGTTGATAGCCGAACATGCCATTTGACTGGAAGCTGTTCTTGCGGAATGGTAGCGGCTGCATGTTCGAAGAGTACTGATAAGCGGGATCGAAGTAGTTGCCTTGAGAGAAGTATTCTGACGTAGACGGTCTGTACCCTTGACTTGAGTGAGGCTTGTAGGTAGTCGTCTGGGTAGGAGACGGCAGCATAGGAGCTTGATACATCTGCTGCTGTTGAGCGTGCTGCGGCTGGTGCTGATCGACAACGGTGGACAGCGGAGGAAGCTTATCTGAGTCTGAAGGCGCAGTGTTTACGCTTTCAGGGGTATCTCTGACTAATGGAATAGGAGTAGAGGTTGGTGTCGGCCTCAGAGCGTGTGGAATGACAGGTGTTTGGTTGTGTGGTGACCATTCCTCGAGAACAGGCGGAGCAGCAGACGAAGCTGAAGCTGACGCGGACGAGTTTGAAGGATGTGCGTCCATGATAGGTGCTGGCGCATGAGCTGGGGCATACGCTGAGTGTGAGCCTGACTGCATAGAACCTGCTGGCACCATTGCTTGGTGCATCGGGCTAGCGGATGGACCCAACACAGAAGGAGGACCCTGCGATGGATACATATTAGGGGACCAGTTGAAGCTGCTGCCTTGCAATACCATATGGTGATTAGGGAATGCAGAACGGTGCTGCATGTGATCGGTTGGCGGTGTGTGCGTCATGGGTGCCGGTGGCAGAGCTGGTGGAACGGAAGCGGTAGGTATTGGAGAGCTGCTTGGGGTCGAGGACATGATCGCCAGCTTCTTGGTCGTGTGGCGTTTCTTGCCACGTTGCGATTCGGTAGCGACGGTAGAGCCATCGCGGCGGTCGACGACCTGAGCATCAGCGAGCTGCTTTTGCGACGCGTTTGCTGCCAATTGGGAATGCAAGTTGGACATTCCCTTGAGGAGGCTGTCATTGAGCTCGGGTTGATCAGCGTGTACCTGTGCCTCGAATTAGGATGTAACTAAACAGGGCGGTGGTACCTACAGTGCCTGCGTGTTGACGAAGATTGTCAAGTCTCGAAAAAGCCTTGCCGCAATGGCATTTCTAGTGGGAACTGTTAGCTGTGGAGCTGGTAATGCCCAAACAACGTACAAAAGGGCGTTCACCTGTGTGCTTTCTGACGTGTCTGGCGAGATGCTCCGAGCGGGTGAATTGCATGCTGCAATTTCCGTATCCAGTGCATTGGAAGAGCTTGGTAGGCTGGCTGCGTGGCTTGCGTTGCGGACCAAGTGACTCGTTTGGATCGGCCTTCTTCCTGCGGCCTTTAGGCGGGGAGGCTGGCTGCGGGAACTGGTGCATCGGGGACTCTGTCTTTATGTGGTTGAGCGGGTGCGGATGTGGGTGTGGTTGATTCATAAGCTGAGGCGGTGGTGGTGGCGGGGGCTGTGGAGTGTGTGCCTGTGGTGGTTGCTGGAATTGCTGGGATAAGTAGAATGGCTGTTGCTGGCTGTCCACGTAGTAGCCCCTCTGCTGGTGCGGCAGGAAGGGGAATGACTGCTGATTCATAGCGTGTTGCTAACGATACCGAAGAGACTCTGGATTGGGCTGAAAATTGAACCAAATTATTTGATTGATAACAGAATTTATGTGCCTGCTATTGAGTTACCGTGGTTAAAGAAAGAAACTGAGGGACCAGTTCCCATGGGATTTGCAAAAAATAAAAAAGGAAACAAATGAGGAACTTTGATGGGGTGATTTGAAGACTTGAGATTGCGCAGAATATTCTCATCCTTGCTCATGTGTCCTCTGTGACTACTTACCAACGAGTTGCCAGGTGCAGAATTTCTGTGGTAGATAGACTTTCAGGATCAATCAGAGTACAGATTGATTACTATGATAAAAGTACATCGATTTATTGTAGAATTATATACACGGTCATTTGCGTACTATGTGACGTACAGTTCGTGATCTGATCTTTGTAAAGTGCAATATACGTTCGAAAAAGCATGAGTAGACTTGTTGAGCACTGTTCATTCGCATTTAGCAGCTTGCGTCATGTGTAGATTCATTTGCAGAGTGTAGGGTAGCTGTCACGCTCTCACTCGACTAATTCACAGCTTCAGGTCGTTCAAGATGCGTACGAGGTCGTCATTGCCGCCTAGGCGGTCAATTTCATCCAGCGCTTGCTGGTGGAGATCGTTGATGACAGTGATTGTAGCTTGCGCAGACAGCGTTCTGGTATTGAGGTAATTGACGAGGTATAGCTTGAGGTCGTGATCTTTGGTGCGCTGCTTGAGGATGTTGACAATTTGATTGGACTGCGCGTCTGCGTGTATGCCGTGTATGATCGGGTAGGAGAATTTTCCCTCTGAGATATCTTCAGCGAAACCTTTGTTCTTTGTGTAGGAGCTGTCAAAGAGATTGCAGTAGTCGTCGCGTATTTGGAACAGCACGCCTATGACGTTGATCAAGGGTATGAGGTCGAGATTTGAGGATGATTTCGAAGACATCAACCTCACAGCCAATCTGAGCAGGCCACCGGTCTTGTTGTTGACCATTTCCAGGTACTGCTGCGTCGTAGGACATATGTGGTTGTCCCTGTAGTAGAGGTCCATTCCCTGGCCTCTGTGCAGGTTCATGAGTTCGTCGTTGACAATTTTAATGAGGTTGAGGTCGTTGAGGGAGAGAAGATCGTCGAGGGCTATGAAGTAGATGTAATTGGCTGTGTTTATCGTCGACGGAGTGCCATAGATCCTGTGCGCGACTGGGAGACCTCTCCGCATATCGCTGTCGTCCTCGATGTCGTCAATGAGCAAGCTAGCGTTGTGTAGCTTGTCGATGACAGTGGAAATGGTTGCTAGATCGCTGTCGCCGACGTCTAGCCAGGAGTTGAATGCGTCGATGAGTTTGAGCCTGAATTGCTTGCCCTGGGTGGAGTTTATGTAGTTGAATGGCTCTAGCAGGTGGTGCTCGCTGTTCCACTCAAAATTTAGCTTTGACTTCAAGTCGCTGAACTCTCCCGGCTCGACCATCATCACCGACCGATGCTTAGAGCGTTACTGGAGAAGCGGGCGGCTATTTTCGACCAGAACATCAACAAATTCAATATAAGGAATGGTTTCAAGTATTTGAACAAGAGGCTCGTTGGTCCAAAGGCCCTCGAGTACTACCCGCCGCAGATAAACATCCAGGCATTCAAGCAGCTCAACAACCTGCCGAGCAGCTGGGTTACCAACAAGGAGAAGCAGCGGTTGATCGACGTCGACGCGAGGAAGAGGAGAGGCAAGTCGCCGCCAAAGAAGGGTGAGTACGGCGTCTGCGTCGCCGCACCGCTAACAGCACGCAGGACAAGGCAGGAGATCAAGTATGAAGAAAAAGTAATTAATTACATTGTAGTATTAAATTAGTACTTCAAAATGATATAGAGTGCATGGATGATCTGTTCGTTCGTCAGCCCCGTCGGTTCCCGCACAGCCAACTTACACCTGGAATGTATCCCAAAATCGTCAACAGGATGTTGATCCAGAAGTCGGCGGCGCATCCGCGCTCGAGGAACACACCAATTGGTGGCACGAAGATGGCGAAGATGATCTTGATGATGTCTCTATGTGGGGGTTAGTCGTTGCTACAGTGCGTGTGACACACTCACGAGCACGTGAATGGCATCTGAGCGTTTGGTTAGCGTGTCCTCGTCGCTGCGACGCCTGGCTCACATTTCAAATTTACGCGGTGGTCAAAGTCCCTATTCAAGAAGCCAAGCATGGCCTAAAATAACTCAAGCTCCATCCAACGTCATCTACAAATAAAATATCCCATTTTACAATTGGACGTCGCCAAACAACAAGCTGATCGACTCTCCATTGTGCTGTCTCCTTATCGCTTCGCCGATCGTCGCACTCACATCCATAACGTCAAGTTTTTCACCCAACTTCTTCTTGTTCTCATCTTGCGGGATAGTGTTGGTGACCGCAATCTTCTTGATTGGCAGGCTAGGAATTATCTTCATCGCCGACTCTGACATCAATCCTGTGCCAACACGTCAGCTTGGCATGCATGAACCCTTGTTCATTCCTCACCATGTGAGACGATCGCATACACCGCAGTCGCTCCCTTCTTTGCCAGCTCCGTTGAAGCCAGTCTCATCGTCTGCGCTGAGACAACCATATCATCAATCAAAATTGCAACTTTGCCTTCGACGTTGCCGACGACGACATCCATGTGATCCTCCTCCTTGTCATCTCCATTGCGAACTCTGGATCTGTGGATCAAGCCAAAGTTGACTCCTAATCTGTCTGCGAGGGCAGTTGCTCTGGTGACTGCATCAGTAGTGAAACCACTTATGACACAATCAACCTACCTCTTCGCACCACCTGCATCTGGGGAGAACACGACAGCGTCTTCCCAGTCAGGAATCGACGTCTTGACGTAGTTGATCATGATTGGCTCTGTGTATCTGTCCCTTTGTCAAATTGCGCTCCACACAGACGCTGCACCAACAAATTGTCGACCGGAATGTCGAAAAATCCCTAAGCCAGCGTTAGTGGAGCTTACTTACGCCAAACACTCCTCCTCACTTGGATTTGAGATGCGTGCAGATCCAAAGTGATGACATGATCACATCCCGCCGTGGTGAGCATGTTAGCAATGAGTTTGGCGGTCTAATATGTCAGCTGAGATTTTGTGCACCGTCGACTCACGATTGGCGCTCTCGACTTGTCCTTCCTGTCCTGTCTGGCGTATGGATAGTTTGGTATAACAGCCGTTATACGTCTAGCGGATGCGGTTTTGCAGGCTGAAATGGGTTGGCTGCGAGTTACAGCGTGCTAGTACACCCACCATTAGCGAGGATGAGCAGCTCCATGAGGCTGTCGTTGATATCTCCACAGCCAGACTGGATGATGAATACGTCTTCCTCTCTCACACTCTCGCCGATTCTGACGTTGATCTCCTGATTGGAGAACTTGTTCACAACGCATGGAGACAGATGCAATCCCAGGCTGCGCTTCTATCAGATTTTATGGCGCTTTGATTAGATCATCTCTCACCGCTCAGAGACAGCCTTTGCGAGATCCGGGTGACTGTTGCCTGCAGTCGAATGCATTGGTAACGTGGCCATGAATACATCCAAACCCACCTGTTAGGATTTTGATAGCGTCAGGTCTCATTGATACTGCGATGAACGTAATGAAGCAAGAGGTGTAATTCAATAAATAGAGTCAGATTGTTACAATTTCCACGCTCAATCAACGCTCAATGCTTGCTGGAGTCACTGCGCTTGTGCTTCTTCTTCTTCTCTTCCTTAACCGGCGATTCATCTATCGACTTGCGCTTCTTATCCTTCTTGTCTTTCTTCTCCTTCTTCTCCTTCTTTGGCTTGCTCTGTGCTGCTACTGTGCTGATTGTCCCTTCTGGTCCATCCGTGTCGAATCCTGGTGGTCTGAATCGCCATTTCAGCTTATCGGTTGGCTGCTCACGCTTGAGAGCACCATCTGAAGACATGTGCTTCTCAAACTTGGGTGCCTTGAGTGTCGGTATACTGTTAGACAATTGCAGTCTGTGTGCTATCGGTTTGTTCACTGTAAATCGTATAAGAAGACATGACGAACAATGAGCGGATCGCTCACCAGCCACCATCTTTCCATCTCCAGTAGGCAGAAGCAACTGAAATTGGTCCAACTCATCCTTGATCGACGCTGATTCGAACTTGCTCGTCGATTCACCCGAATTCGATTTCGACTGCGAGTGAACAGACAACTGGGAGCCTTTAGCGTTGACTGAGCCCAGTACACTATCACTGCTATTAAAGTCTATCTTGAGACCCTTCAAATGCTTCGTTTTGATCTGACAATCGTCAGCTCTAATCTTCGTCTTCGAATCGACGACCAAGACGTACATTATCCGGGACTCTGAGACAGACGACTTCATATTCATCGTTGTTGACAAGGCTCATCCAGTCCACACCGCCAGTTTCGTTGGACTCCTTCAACTTGTATCCCTTTGGTGGTTTGTATCTGTCGCAGCGAGAGATTAGACGATACGGAGGTGGGATATGGCAGCCAGACTAACTCATTGACGTTGCTGCTGGCGTCTGCCTCGACCGAGCTCTCGCTCGAGCTGCGTTCGACAGAAGACATTGGTGGTAAGAGATGAAGAGAGATAGCGAGCAGGAGTGCGTGTAAACTTTGCTGCGTGATGCTCAGGCGACCTATGTGTGTTTCCAATCAGCTGCCAACATCAAATCACCAACTTGTCGCGATAACGAGTGAAAATTATGATTTGTAGAAAATTACATTAAATAGCTTTTAGAGAGTAGCAAGATGAATAAGAGGTATTAACACAGTCCTTGTTCGTCGTGCATCCGTCTAGAGCAAGTAGACAGCGGCACCGAGGATCGTAGCACCCATGGCTGCGAACGCAGTGTTCTTGGATGCAGACGAGTCACCGTCGTCGTCGCTGTTGTTGTTGCTGTCGCTGTCTCCGCTGTCTCCACCGTTGTCGCTCTGGGTTGGCTCAGTGGCTGAGGAAGAAGACGTGGATGATGGCTTAGCGCCAGTAGCGTCTTGGAGGGTCTCGTTGAATGTGCCAGTCATTTCAGTGAGCTGTGAGCTATGTAAGTATTGCTCTGCCATGTGAAAAGCCACCGCTCACCTCAAAGATGTCGGAGTAGGCGATGTATGGGAGGTCGTATTGGATTTCCTCTGGTCTGTCTGACTTGAGAGTGTCGGAGACAATACGGAGGGAGCTGCGTGGCTATCAGAAGTGCTCACTCACTGATCCAAGCTACTCACTAGTATTTGCCGTTTTGACCGAGCTTTGGGTCGATCGTCGTGTTGAATTCGCCAGCTGGGGCGTCGACCTCACCGAGCAGAGTCAATGGGACCATGGATTCCTGCCTCTGTTATCAGCTGTGCCCTGCGCTTCTTTCCAAACCCACCGAGTCCTTTCCAGCGTAGAGATAAACATGGGAGTGACCAATCTCGGTCAGTGTCTTGTTGTCGCCGCTTTGGATCCACTCGACAGTGTAATCCTCGCCGGCCTTGACCTTCTCGTCAGCGATTGGGTGCGTGATGGACTGTACTCGGTCAGCGTCAATGCGTTCCAATCAGCACAGCACTCACGAGGTTGGCGAGAGCAGTGGAGGCAATTGCGGACAAAGCGAGAACGGTCTTGAACATGACTGGTTTCGGGTTTTGTGATGGTAGTGGTAGTTGTGATAGAAAAGCCAGCCCTTATTAAAACCCTAGCAGTTGGCCAGTGCGTGGAGTAGATCTTACAACTAGGAACAAGGTTTTAAAAGGCTGTTCTCGCCTTTGTGATTCTGTAGAAGGTGTCGTTATAAAGCGCCTTCTCTGCTTGAGCTGCTCTCAAAATTTTTCTGCGCACGTCCCTGACAAAGCATGATAGGACTCAAATTTCGGGAGACTTAAACGATAACTATCTGCGATCTATCGTAGGACAGTGGCTCACAGCCGATCACTCAGGCTCAACAGCTTCTTCCAATTCAGGCTCGCTAAGAATGAGTATACTGCCTCCGAGAGGGTAGATTGGCACTTATGAGGGCGTTATTCATACAAAAAAGCTACAATACAATGGAAGCTAGTGTGATATTCACGCTACCGAAGAAGAACACCTGATGGCGCGTGATACCGCACGATTCGTAACGAACGAAATCGCGATCCGTGGCGATCGAGTGCGGCCAACTCATACAAAGTACAGAATATATCAGTCATTATATGACCCCTTGATCTCCTTACATGCACGGAAAGAGGGTTGTTCGCCGATGGTCTCGAATCGAGACACAGATTAGAAGTATTTTTAGCACGTATTCTATTAGTAGATAGCACAACGATATAAGCTTTGATGGTATTGTCGATCGTGGCTGTTTACAGTGCGTTCCACCTGATCCTGCACTCGAATCTGTCCGTTAGATCTAGGGTTATCAATTGCGTCAACACCAGCGAGTTCTCATGAAGACAGACGTATCTCAATGCACATTCAGTGTAGCAGACGCATCATACCAGTGCACATTGCAATCATACAGCAGCGCACAATAAGATACTTAATGTTTAGGTGAATCTGCATATGTAAATCGTGTACATAGAATACTTTACTCAGCCTTTGGAGCTGGCAATGGGGCTTGAGCCTTCTTGCCACGGACCTTCTTGGCTGGGGCATCCTTTCTTTGGCCTTGGGAAGCGTAGATAGCTGAGACGCGAGCAACAGCTGGCTGGAGTGGTTAATCAGTATATGTACCACATCAGCCAACAACTGAGAGCACGAATAGGGTATAGTGGGTTGTTGTAATGTCATTCGCTTGAATGGCCAGAGAGGTACGGTGAACAAGTCCATTTGGACAAGACCAATCTGGTAAAGTGATGCGAATGTTTCGATCTAGCAACACAAATACGCCTGACCTTTCAAAATATGTTTCGAGGCGGTTCTAGCGTGTTGCAGGCCCAACTCGTACTCTCAATTGTGCACTTCAGAAACTCACCTTGACAAGGTCTGGACGAGTAGTAGCAACGACGTTAGCAGTCGACTTGTAAGCGCGACGCTTGCCTCCAGTGATTTGGGTCTTTGCGAAGCCCTTGTTCCACTCGTTGATTGGGGACTTGGTCTTACGAGCAACGATGACGGCGCCCTTGTCTTGAGACTTGATGCCGAGTGCCTTTTGACCGTTGATCGTTGACGAGTACTTGAATGAGTGCTTAGCGGTCAAGTTGCCTGGCTCGGAAGACAACAAGTGCTCGCCTGGTGCACTTGGGCGGATGAAGGAGGAAGATTTACGCAACAAGAGCCACTGGAGATCACCTGACACTGCAAATCGCTCGTTAATACTCTATCAACTCATTAGCGCAATTCGCACTTTTCGAAAAGTTGAGGAATGCTCGCAAGAGAGCTCTAGGAGGAACAAAATTCTTCAACTGGTGAATTTTTTTTAATTCAAATGCAGAGGTAATTAGGTTGCTGGTGCCGCCTAAGCCTGTGTTGAAAAGCTTTGCTTGTGCGTAGCTGCGTGTTGGTTTGTGATGTGGTTTCAAGTGGGCATCAACTTGTAGACAGCTAAGAGAGGTGAAATGGAAATATAGGGCGCACTTGAGTGCAGTGAGCCCGTCACCTGAGTTATTCCAATAGCACTTTCCTCGGTACAAGTATTGTACGTTAGACAATCGTCAACACAACAGAAACTTCACTAATTATTTATTCAATCAATTACAAGAAAGCGTTCGAATTCGTTATTATGGGGTGTAGTCGAAGTCGACATCCTCGTCTGGTCTACCGTCCGACATCAAAATCACTGAGTAGCGACCGGACAGTCTCCAGTCCTTCTCCTCCTTGTCCAGCTTCTCTGCGACTCCAGGTGGCAATCCAACAACGACATCAGACTTGATCGTTCTCATCGAACAAACTGGTGGTGCACCTGGTGCTGACGCCAAGGTGCCAATAGCTTCAGTGAATGGTGTCGTTGGTGGCGCGCGGCAGTCGTATGTCAACTTGCGGTGGTTGAGATCACCCTTGAAGAAGACAAGCTTGGATTGGTGAAGGTCCAAAAAGAGATCTGGGCTGACCTCGAGCAAGTGGAAGAAAGTGTAACCCGAAATCCAGAATGGGTGCTCTTCGTACTTGATCTTTCCTTCTTGCTCGTATCTCTTCCAGCGCTGGCCCAATGCGCGCAACGAGTTGAGCTCCTCTGCTGTGCCCTTGAACAATCTACCGTAACATGCCGAGTTGATCAACCACTCCCAGTCCTTTCTCGTCACATCAGAGACGAACCAAGCAAATCTCTTTCCGTGGAACTTGACTTGATCAGCGAGACCGGCTTGAATGAGGAAGTCAGCCAAGACCAAGTCAGTGAATAGCTCGAATCCGGCGTTGTCGAGAACGAAATCGATTCTTCCGTTCTTGTTGTTCTTGAGTTGGTTCCAAACCTTCTCAATGTCGTTACCGAGGATGTTCTTTTGGGTTGCTGCGAGCTGGTCACCACCAGTTGACTGCAAATTCTTGATGTCTTCCTCAGACATGTCTATCAAAAGCGAAAGATCAGTCGAGTTACCCCACAAGCAGACTTGGAAAAGCTCCATGAAAATAAGCTTCTTGGCGTCGTCATTTGGAATCTTTGATGGTTCAGCGAAACGAGTTGACAGCTCAAAAACTGCGTGAGATGAGCGAGCAAAGGTGTCGCACTTTTGTCTAAAGAAGACGTCGTAGTCTTGGAAGTACTTGGAGATGGAGAAGCAGGAATGCAAACGACGGTACTTGTAAGCTTCGGCGAAGATCCATGGAGCGCTCATAAAGTCCTTGCCTTGGAAGTACTTGGCAATCTCCTTGTTCCAGATAGCAATGTCGCCAGCGCCGTCGTCAGGGATAGGAGTGAGCTTCTTGTTGGACTTGAGATCGTCCATCAAAGTGTCCATTCTAAGACAGGGTCAGAAAAAGACGTACAGCGAGCAGCAACTCACCTCTCAATACAAGCAAGAAGGTCGAGAATCTCGTCCTCTTTTGAGAGCTGGTTCAAGGTGATGATGGTGTCCTCGATGGCCTTGCCAAGGATGGTAGGCAAGCGGCGACCCATGACATCGTTTGCGAAGGAGAAGGTGTGGTATCCTCTGAAGGCAGGGAACGGAGGTGATTCTGGGTTCACGTATTTTGCGTCAATTTTGTTTGGCTCCGCCATGTAGGAGCGGGACCTTGGAGGCATGTTGTTGAGCCTAAGCTGCACGGAGGAGGGGATTGAAGCGTTAGGGATGTCGACGCTGCCGTTTGGTGTTTGAGGTTGAGCCATTGCTTGGAGATGGTTGTAGGTTAGCAAGGGGCACCCCCGCATTAATAGAAAATGTGGGTTAGTTGGATAGCCACGCCGACGTCATAGCAGGTGAAGTCATCAGCGGTGAATGCAGGTTCAGTTTAAATAATGTAATGCATAATAATTACGCAGCGAGGCTGCCTGTGAGGTCGAGGCTGTAGACGGTGACGCGGCCGTAGAAGTCGGTGGAGCTGTTGAAGAGCAGCTTGAGGCTGTTGGCGGGCACGCCGCTGGGATTCACGGAAAAGGACTGCGCGGTGTTGTTGTCGGCGGGGTAGAATGCCTGCTGGTCTGTCTGCACGCCGTCCACGTAGTATACAATCTGGCAGGATTTACCGGAGAAGCCGCCTTGAAAAGTGAGAAGCAGCGTATGTATAGTGTATTGCCTGTCTAGCTTGAGCTGTATCGACTGCGGGCTGCCCTGCGCGGAGGACCAGCAGGTGTCCGCGGAGCCATCGATAAGGTTGGCTTTGTTGGAGAACTTGTCGACGTTGGAAGAGACTCTGCTGCCGTGAGCGCCGTGCTGCTGCGCCAGTGGCCACTCACTTGATTCTCGTCTCTTGATTTATCACACTCATCACGAAAATAGATGAGCCGGCTCGAAATTTTAAATGGCGACAATTTTAGGTTCGATGGCAGAAAGCCGCTCGAATTTCGGTCTATTAACTACAAGCTCGACGACAACGCCGTGTACTTCAATCAGGGACTCACAAAGCTCAAAGTCAGCGTGAGCGGATACACCAACTTCAACAAACAGGATCTCAGCATCAGCGTCAACAATATAAACTCCAGCCTCTCCAAGTCCAAGATCGACAACGTCGTCCAGCAGCTCAAGTCGACATTCTTATCCGTCATACGGTTCCAGACAAAGTCGACGCTCAGCGTCAATATAGACGTCCTGAACCTCGACGGCAGCCTCCTATCTACAGCCATTAATGCTCTGTCCCTGTCTCTGTGCCTCAATGGCGTTGAGTTGCTAGACATCGTTACGTGCACGAACATCGGCGTGTTCAACAACAACCTGCTCATCGATCTCAACAATTACGAAGAGCTCGACTGCCCTTCAATCACGCTCGCATCGCTGTCCAATTATGATAGCATAAGTCTCATCAATCTCGATTCTAAATTACATAGTTCGTTCCTCAGTGATATCATTTCTCTGTCCACCTCAACCAACCAGTTGCTGAGGGACAACCTGTCCAGCATCCTCCTCTCACACGCCGTTTAAGAACTCTGTCAATGCATTCATCGTTCTCTTCGCATCCACGTCCTGCCATACATTCACGCGCATCCCGCCCTTGAACACGAAGAACATGGTTGGTTGATATTCGTTCACTCCCAGAAGCTCAGCGATCTGTTTGTTCATCATCACGTCCAGCCTCATGAAGGCGTTGCTCATCCCAGGCAGACCTCTCTGCCCCGCCAGTCTGTAAAATGCTTGCGATAGTTCAACGCTATTAGATGTGTACGTTGTTAGCGGCGAAACCTTGAACGTCCACTCAATATTGTACCTAATGCGCACCGAATAAACTCACAGTCATCAGAATTGCCTTATAATTGCTCATAATGCTTGCTTCCAACATCTCCTTTGAAATTACGTTCAGTGTCGGCCATTCTGGCAACGCGTTCACGGAATTGTATCGCGAGTGAGGTATAGCGTTGAGATTGACACTGTTCACAGACCTGATGGGGCTGCTGGTCTGTATACTGGCTGTTTTTGAGTCAAGGAATGCGGGAAAAGTCGCACCGCAAAGAAATTCGATCGTTTTAGACGTGAAAGTATTGCCATTCTTATTAATCGGATTGAAAGTCTGTGCTCTCAGCTCGTTTTGCAGGCCATCTAGGAAATCCTTGTACGTGTCCTCGTCAATCTCTGTCCTGCCAACATCGATGACTCGTGACGGCACACCCTTGAAAGAGCTGCCCGGCGGTGCGATTGATCGGATACCCTCGGGAGTAAATTCGAATTCGCGATTGAAGACAACGACGCTGGTGTGACTGCCACCACTGATTGTTAAGCTGCTGATAGATGGATTTCCCCAATCATATATTGCTATCTCGACTTTGTGTCCCATCGATGATGGCTTCGATTGTTGCTTATAAATCACCAAAAGATTGTTCTTCAATATAATTAATCAGACAGGACTACGGGCAGCCTTGCACTCTTGTTCGATAGTCGCTTGTGGTGGTGATGAAGCAAAGCTAAGAGGCTTGCATCTAATCGCATTCAAAGAACCCTGTGTACGATAAAAGGGCAGCGGTAACGGCAGTGGTCCCAGTGGTTCAGTAAGTCAAATCCAAGACGTATCATACGTACTCAAACGCGTACTTATACCGCCCGTATCAGAAACGCCGTATCAGCACGACACGAGATGCAGCTAGAATTTGTGCATATAGCGATCTTACATTTTTCTCATACGGCCTTATACCGCTACATTATCGCTCACACAGCAGCATTAGATTTCCTTAGTGAATTTAAGGCGCGACATAGATCAAAAGTCGCATCGACTATGAGTCGCCCAGTCGTGTCATGTCTTGCAAAGAACACTGGCTACTTGAAGACCTTCAATTCATATTTCGGGACGAATCGTTGTTCGTCTCTTTCAGACAGTATTCTTATCTTTGTAAATAGGAATGTGCAATCCGGAACGAGGTCTTCCGGACTACGTATTTTCGGCATATCAAAGGTACATTGATGCATCAATGCATGAATTCAGAAGTGCAAAAATATAAAGATACATTACTGCATAGATGAATAGACGCAGAATAGCAAAGATGCATCAATGCATGGATGTAAAAGTGCACTAACAATGCATTGTTGCATAAGCGCATTTAAGAATAGTCACATACGTACATTCATGATTTGTTGCAGAAGTGCAGAAATGCAGGAATGCAGAGATACAGAAAAGCACAGAAATGCAAAAAATGCAGAGATGCACAGAAATGCAGAAATGCACAGAAATGCACAAATGCATAAATGCATAAATGCATATACGCATAAATGCATAAATGCACAAATGCAGAAATGCAGAATTGCATAAATGCATAAATGCAGAAATGCATAAATGCAGAAATGCACAAATGCATAAATGCAGAAATGCACAAATGCATAAATGCATAAATGCATAAACGCATAAATGCATAAATGCATAAATGCATAAACGCATAAATGCATAAATGCACAAATGCACAAATGCATAAATGCCCAAATGCAGAAATGCATAAATGCACAAATGCACAAATGCATAAATGCATATATGCACAAATGCATAAATGCACAAATGCACAAATGCATAAATGCCCAAATGCAGAAATGCATAAATGCACAAATGCACAAATGCACAAATGCATAAATGCATGAATGCACAAATGCATAAATGCATATATGCACAAATGCATAAATGCATATATGCACAAATGCATAAAAGCATAAATGCACAAATGCACAAATGCACAAATCCATAAATGCATAAATGCATAAATGCACAAATGCACAAATGCACAAATGCACAAATGCACAAATGCATAAATGCATAAATGCGCAAATGCACAAATGCATAAATGCATATATGCACAAATGCATAAATGCATAAATGCACAAATGCACAAATGCATAAATGCATAAATGCACAAATGCACAAATGCATAAATGCAGAAATGCAGAAATGCACAATTGCATAAATGCATAAAGTCAGAAATGCAAAATTGCATAAATGCATAAATGCACAAATGCATAAATGCACGAATGCATAAATGCACGAATGCATAAATGCAAAAATGCAAAAATGCATAAATGCAGAAATGCATAAATGCATAAATGCAAAAATGCATAAATGCACAAATGCATAAATGCAGAAATGCATAAATGCATAAATGCACAAATGCAGAAATGCATAACTGCAGAAATGCAGAAATGCACAATTGCATAAATGCATAAATGCATAAATGCAGAAATGCACAATTGCATAAATGCATAAATGCATAAATGCACAAATGCATAAATGCAGAAATGCAGAAATGCAGAAATGCATGAATGCAGAAATGCACAAATGCACAAATGCATAAATGCAGAAATGCATAAATGCAGAAATGCATAAATGCAGAAATGCAGAAATGCAGAAATGCATAAATGCACAAATACATAAATGCACAAATGCATAAATGCACAAATGCATAAATGCACAAATGCATAAATGCTCAAATGCATAAATGCACAAATGCATAAATGCACAAATGCATAAATGCATAAACCCATAAATGCACAAATGCAGAAATGCATAAATGCCGAAATGCATAAATGCCGAAATGCAGAAATGCATAAATGCAGAAATGCATAAATGCAGAAATGCATAAATGCACAAATGCATAAATGCACAAATGCATAAATGCATAAATGCATAAATGCACAAATGCATAACCGCACAAATGCATAAATGCACAAATGCACAATTTACAAATGCATAAAAGCACAAATGCATATATGCACGAATGCATAAATGCACAAACGCATAAATGCATAAACGCATAAATGCACAAATGCATAAATGCACAAATGCATAAATGCATAATTGCACAAATGCACAAATGCACAAATACATAAATGCACAAA
>SPNW01000083.1:0-34931 GCA_004918325.1 Wallemia hederae
TGCGAAGGAGTTCCAGGTAGGTGATGGGAATGACGTTGTGACTATCGCCTAAAAGCCTAAAAGCAAGTCAACAAGTACTTGCAGGCACAAGGCGTACTCTCAGCAAGCAAGGTGCACAAGAGCAAGTAGCTGACGCCGACAAAGAAAAGGTAGATTGATTGGGTGCTATCGTACAATGCGAGCTACCAGAGGCTTATGGAATGTTCCTGTCTGACTATCCACCACAGGGCGAAACACTCGACAGGCTCGACAGCATTGCGCAAGGCGTGCGCTTCGTCTCCGCGTAGCTCGTGCATGCGCACTTCTCAGTTGCTGCGGCGATTGAGTGTCTGGGTGCTGGATGCTACCTAGGCCTGGACTGAGCGACGAGCTGGGTCTGGGGTGGTGGCTGGGTGTATGTGTATGCGTACACGCAAACGACTTCAGTGCAGTCCTTCTCCCAGACACTGCCTCCCCGATATTCACATCGGATGGCTGTTGATGAGACTGAGGTAGAACTCCTTCAGCTGCTTGTTGTCGGGGTGAGCAATCTCAGCAGTAGCCGCCAACGCCATGAAGGCTGCTTACTCCACCGCTGCTCCTTCTTCCAAGGTTTACAGAGACGCCATGACAGGCGAGGTAACTTCGTTGCCAGATATTGACGTGAGTGAAGATATGGGTAGTATTATTCATCTTACATTGCTCTACAGATTAGCAAGCTCCAAGTAGAAAAGGTTGCGCAACCAAAGACTATGCCACCTTCCAACGCACTCAGATTCGGACAGACATTCAGAAATCACGTGCTCGTCGTCCCATGGAAGTCTGGTAGCGGCTGGGGAGCTCCTGCTGTCAGGCCATACGGCCCACTTGTCCTCGATCTATCCGCTGTATGCTTCCACTACGCTCCTCGGCTATTTGAAAGCATGAAACGGTAGAGAGACAGCACTGGCAGTGTCAGACTGTTCAAACCTGACATGAACATGGCACGTATGAATAGAACAGCCGATAGAGCAGCGTTGTTTACATTCGACTGCCAGTTTATGATTGAACTCATTCGCAAACTCGTGGTCCTTGACCAGAAGTGGATTCCACAGGAGCCAGGGTATTCGTTGTACATCCGCCCAACCCTTATTGGTACGCAGGCAAGTCTCGGTGTCGGTGCCTCTTCAGATGCACTTCTCTATGTCATCTGCAGCCCTGTTGGACCGTACTACAAGAATGGTTTCAAGCCAGTCAAGCTGTTGGCGACATCCAAGAACGTCAGAGCATGGCCTGGCGGTACTGGTGCAAACAAGCTTGGTGCCAACTACGTTCAGGGTGTGAAACCACAACACGAAGCTGCAGAGAAGGGATACGATCAAAATCTGTGGCTCTTTGGTGAGGAGAAGCAGCTCACGGAGAACGGAACGATGAATCTTTTATCGTCATTCGTAAGATGTTAAGTATTTTGGTGGATGGATGTGCTAAGTAGAGAAAAATGTTTGAAATGAAAAAGTGGTACAATGTTAAAATGATGGTACTGTGGTTTGCTGCTGGGCTGGTTGTGCTTGTTGAAGTGTTTGATATAGTTTTCAATGCTGTGGTCGTGTTATGTCTGTCAGCTCTTAAATCATCATTGGAATCGCCTCGTCATCGTCTTCATCGTCGCTGTCGCTTTCGTGGTCAGCGTCACTGTTCCTTTGACTGATATCTCCTCCATCGGTGTGCCCTCCGTCAATACTTTCTGCTTCGGTGGGGTATACGTCGTCAGGAACGGAGGAAGGCACGTTGTACTCGTCGATTCGAACATTACACCTGACTTCTCTCGGTGTCTTTATGCTGTATTTCGCTTGTCGAAGAAGGTAGGTGATCGTGCCGTCTTGAGCGATATTGCCGAGAATGTGGTCACTTGGGACATTCATCAATAGTGTCTTGACATTGGTTAGAAGGACAATGCCACGTGGTTCAGTAATGTAAATACCAGGCCCTCCGGGGTAGGTCAAGAAAGGGCTTTGCCCTCTTAAGTGAATCGTCAATTTCTTGAGGCTTCCAAAAAGCGCACTGTTCTCAAGGAGGAACATCGAGGCGTCAAAAATCTTCACTTCTTCCAAGTGAGGTAACCAGGCTGATCTCGCGTCGACCACTAAGTTATAAAGCGTCAAGCATATCAAGCTGGGGAGAGATGGCAGATTAAACCATAGGCGGGGCATCTCGTTGAACCGCCTGGAATCGTGATGACATATTGTCAGAAAAGGTGACATATATTTGACTGTGTGTAGAGTTTCCATCATGAACCCTTCAATGGTCTTTGTGTTTCCATGAATGGTGACAGAGGTGTGGTCCTGGAACTGGTCGTGCCTGATTAGAGGCACGACGTCCTCGAAGAAGTAGCTAAATAGACGAGGTTCATCGGATGATGATATATCGTCGACACAGCGTATGTCGACGTGGATTGGAGACCTGATGCGTCTAGCATGGGAAGACCGATGCAATCTTAATTCCTCATCCTCAATCCAAACTGCTGGTGATGTGTTTACGAAACAGAGTCTGTAAAGGTGGGGATGGAGATGAAGAGCAGGAATGTGAATCGGTTCACCGACAGTATCGAAACAGAGTGTGATAGAAAGGATTACTGTATACCCGAAGGTGATACTCGATAGGAGACTTGCGTTCTTCACGTTGATTGTCAACTCATCAACAAGTAAGTTGTGCAGTGAGACGCTATTTATATAGCGGTTGATGATGGCCAAGCTGCCATTTGAGTCGAGGGTAAACTCTCTACGTTCACCGTTCTCTTCGTCCATCGCAATACTCCTGGTTGAGCTGGAGTGAGTACCCAAGCGGAGATGGGACCGGTACTAACAGATAACTCCTTGTAGATTCAGAGGAAGATCTCCGCTGGATGATGAGAGTGACTGGAAAAGCGGGGAAGGTGATCGGAATTCAAAAGTGGTGACAGGTGAAATTTCAGCCGCTCTAGATATCTGTAGACGTCTGTCGATAGCACCACTCGCTCTAGCTCTGCTCTTTTAACCACTACAATCAACAGCGATAAGCAGACACCGCGAAGAATAGTCTACGAAGCCGGATGAGCAACAAAGAATCAATGGGATCTCAGGTAACTCGAGCAGAGCGGCAGGATCAAACTAAGCCTTCTCAGTGAACCGCTAACTTTGTAACGTAAATGTATTACAAGCTTGACTAATGCATGAATACAACTAGAACTCACTCGGCATAGCTTCCTGTAGCTGCTGTTGTAGCTGAAGCTGTTCCTGTGCAACTGCGATGGGATTGGTGGCGATTGTGCAGCCACGGACAGCGTGTTGTGTCTTGGCACATACTGCTAAAAGTACGGCACTTTGTGGACTCGATTTGCCGCCTGCATAGACGTATTCTGTCGTTGCTCGATCTGCGACTCGAGCAGTCTGTTGTACAGCCTCACAGACTCTGACATCTTCGCGTGCGTGTCTACCAGCAAGCGCGGATTGGCGTTGAGAGTGAGGTCTGTTGCATACGCCAGCTCTGGCTGCGGTGGACCATGCTGTTGCTGATTAACCGACTGAGCGAAGGACAGAAAAGCATCACGACGACGATCTTGTGTCACAACCAAGTTCAGATATCTAAGCGACGACGACCTTCTTGATGTCAAGGGACAGCGCTTGTCTTCTCTAGTGATTTCTGCTAGGTTCATGGGCGCAGGAGAGGAGCGTTACGGAATAGCTGCTTTGGTAAGGAGCTGACATAGCTCTCCAACTGTTCCAACTCTTGCTCACTACACTTCTGGTACGAGATGCTGACGCCGTTTTCGAATCTGTTGAGATCTGGTATAAATAGACTGACAAGACCGTGAAGATGATCAGCTAGTGCTTGTGGGTCGCTGCAACGAGCGAATTGAACAGCAGCTCTGACTTTGAGTCTATAGGATACCGTGCTGGCATGTTCATTCAACTTCTCAATGGACACGGTGAAAGGCAGTGATTGCTCTATTTGAATATTCATGATTGATTTCTCCTCTTTGCTGTTCATAGCTAATAGAATTGAGTCTTGTCCTCGATGGAGTTGTTCAACCAGCAAATAACTCCGTCTCAGAAAACGAAAAATGAAAAAGTAATAAAAATTCACTGTAGAGCTTTCTCTGTTTATTCAAACAACATTTCCAACCAATTCACAAGAAAATTGCTGACCATAAGTTATCAAGTGTGTCTATGTATAAAGAAAAATATCCAAAACATGGCAGTCCAGATGCCACGATGAGTGCAATCCGGCCTAGGATTACTTGTGGCTAGACTCGCCGATGTGCTTCTTCTTGTCCTCCTCCGCGAGTCTAGTGTGTTCGACGATATCCTGCTGTTCCCAAGGGTAGTCAACCCACAGATCGTCGATCTCCGCGCCAGGGAAATACTTGACGTCGGCAGGGATATCGCTCGCCTTCTCCTTGAGCTTATTATGCACGACGAAGATGGCGAACTCAGTAGCTGGTGTATCAGCCGGCAGGGATTTGTACTGTTCCTGCACGTCCTTCTGCAGTTCGTTGACGGCGTAGCTGAGCGTCTTTCTGGTGTCGTCAACCTCATCCACGATGAGTACCTTCTTGCCGACCAGGCTCTTCTCGCCGAGGGTGGAGAAATCGAGCCATTGTGTCCTGATCACCTCAGTACCCACCTGCTCCACGGTGGTGTTTGGGAGTTCCTCGTAGAGAGACAATCCGATGGCCTGGATTGGGACTGAGGTACTAGTGAGCTGGTATCTGCGTGCATTAAACACCACTCACTGTTCTTCGAGCCCTGCGTCTTGAGGAACGTGCGGAGGACACGGGCAGGGAAGAAACCGCCACCGCCAATAGCGACCTCATCGCCATATCAGACCTGCGCTGGCTGGACAGCCCTACTCACCATGATGTTCGGATCGCTGGGTAGATAGCGTTAGGCGGTTTCAACGGATGTATCAGACGACCACCTACAACTCAGACTTTATCTTGGCTGCTGTCTCCCCAATCATCTGCACCGCTCATCAGCTGCTGGAGGAGATGGCAGCATCGGTACCCACGGAGTGCACGTCGTTGTCTGCGCTCGTCAGCTGGCGTTCTCCAGGGACACTCCCACCCACATGTGATTCTCAGTTTAACTGGCTCGCTCATGCTGTCCCGGATTAATTGCTGAACCTGATTGTTGTGAGAAGAGCGGGGATAACGAGCGCTAAGTGCGAAGTGAGAAATTTGACTGGAGCGATAAGGGCGAGGGTGAAGTGTGTGCTTTGAAGGTGGATGGTGGGTGTATATCTCTTATCGCTTCACACGCACCAGAAAACTTTCACCTTGTCAGAGCACAAAGCAGAGGGGTGTGTAAGGCAGCGGTGCACTTAAATAAATAGGCATATATCATTATATTATCGTATAATTTACATCATCTACTCCTCTATCGTCTCCAACTCGCCCGGCTCGTCATCATCTCCCTCGACATGCAAGAACACGGTCCTAGCCACAATGTTCCTGTTCCTCGCGCTCGCCTTCTTGATGAAGCCCATGCTATCGAGTTCGTTGACAGCCTGGGTGAAGCGAGCCTGGAGCATAGTCTCGTCGTCGTCGTCATCCTTTGTCTTCCGTTTCTTCGACTTGCTCGAGCGGTTGCCAGTAGCGTTTGCATCTGCATTCTCGAGTATGCTTTTGAACGCAGTGAACCAGTCCGCCAAGTTAAGTACCCTGCCCGCCTCAGTGTAGCACTTGAATACGAGACAAGTATCAGGAGCGACGTTGCTCTCCATAGCAGCATCAGCTTGCACATCCCCGTAATACTGGCTTAGCAATTTCTGCGGGTATCGCAGCGCAGTCAGCATGGCATGGCGAGGAGATGGATTCACGAGCATCTGTAGATCAGCGCTGACGCTCAGTTTCCATATCTCCTCGAAAGGGACTAAACGCTCTTCGACGAGATGCGTAACGAAGAAATTGAGCCACTCGTCAGCACATTTCTGCGCATACTCCACGAAATTGGCATCGCGCGTCGTTTGCTCATTTGCCAACAGCGTGATCTCGTCTCCGTTCATGAACATTTCTCTGAAAGAAGCCATGTGCTCACTGGCTATCTGCATCGACTTGTGACCTCCATCTCCACCACCACTACCACTACTACTACTATCGAACCCACTCAGCCACTCAAACAACTGCACTTTAGACATCAGCCCTATGCTCTGCACTGCCTTGTCGACAGCTTTGGCTAGCTCGCCGTGCATCTTAGCCTGCATCAGCGCCTTCGCGTTAGGCACGAAATCTTTAGAATCTGGCACGACTGAGTGAATGAAATTACGCAAATTTTGCAACGATCTGAAAGCGTCATTCCCGAGATTGAAATCCTTCTTAAACACTTTGTAAAGCTTCTTGAGCGATTCAAGTCCTTCAACACTATTCACCTCCTCTGCTAGCAGTGTCTTGCAGAGTTGTTCATCCACTTGTCCGTGATGCAGATAGCTGATCGTCGACGGCAGCGAGAGGAGATAGCGCCACGCTCTGTGGTCCTTGATCGACTCTGCTGTGAGTGCGTCTGTGTCAAAGAAGATGGAGTGGGGCTGGAAGAAGTGTTCTAGGAGTTGGAACTGGAGAGTGTGTCAGTGAGATTGGTCACCGCTTCTACAACTAACCAACGCACGTCAAGTGTATGCAGCAGATGCTCGAACGAGTTCTGCGAGTGGTTGAAGGTATCGAACAGAACGTCGAACGCTGGACCGTTGAGTATGACAGGTGGGTTGTATGAGGTGGAGAAGAAGAGCTGTGATGGTACGTCAGCGTGTGTTTCACACATACGTACTCCACCCACCTCTCCTATGATAGCTTCAAACGTGGTATTGGCTGACGGTGCAGCCACCTGCGTCATCGCGAGCTGGATGATGGTGTAGCGGGGCAGCAGTCTGTATACGGCAGCTGGCGAGGAATCTATGCAGAGGACGAGGCTGATGGGTATATACTTGCGATAATGCGCGAGCAGACTGACGAGATCCTGTACGAGGGGTGTAGGGAGGGCTTCGAAGTCGCGCAGTGTGATGACGATATTAGGGAGGGTTTGTGAGTCATTATTGTTGCCCTGTATGCCATCCATGTGCGTGTCCTTGTACCACCTGTACACAGTATTGAAATCGGTGCTACTTAGCGCGTTTGTGATGTACTGGCGATAGACGCTGTCGTCTGCATACTCACTCAGCAAGCCAGTGACGATGCTCTTGATCCCATTCTGCAGCGAAGGGGTACTGCCGAAGTCCTGCCAGCCGAGCTGAAGAGTGAGGAGATTAGTGTGCTGCGTCAGCTGGCTGAGTCGCCTGAGAATGACGAGGTTGGAGCTGGGTTCGTGGGCTGTGAGGAGTGAGCATGGGCTGCATATCAAGACAGAAGCTACGCACACACGAGGACACAGGTAGGTATAGCATCCTCATCTTCTATACCTGGCGCATTCTGGAGCACTGAGAGTGCATTGTGCGCCACGCCCTCTAGTAGCGAATCCATCGTTTTCTGCGTGCGTGGTGAGATACGTTGAGATGAGAATTCAAGAGATGCGTACGCGCGCTCTTTCGTGTAAGCTGTGGCGGGCGCTTTTGAATGCTTTGAGACGCATGTCGCGTCCACCTTGCACGTCCCATTCGAATTCTGGGAGATACGTTTCATTCGCAGTACGTTTACGACGCGTGGAAGATACAGCCTGTAGTGACTCTGATATTAACGAGGTATTTCTAAAGCCAATAAAAGTAGTCACACACGCTCCTGTCCACTTCCATATTTACGTATCCGCTATCTCTTTCCCAATACGGTGGAAGTACCTCTCAGAGATGCCATCATCAACTGGGAAAAACACAGAGGGCGCAAAGTCGCACAAATCGTCGAGGAGTATCTTCGAGCGTGTGACGCAGCAGGGTGCGATTGATTTGGTGGGTGAATTATCTGAACTGCGTGCGGAACTCGCTCTGCTCACACACTATATGCACAGGCCAACGAACAGGAGGAGAACATCTACCTCTTTGTACCGAATTTGATTGGTGGGTGCCAGCAATCAGCCGAATTTGCTCACATGGCGCCCAAGGATACCTCCGTATCGTCTTTGCTGCGTTGGCCGTCCACTGCATGAAGGATCACCCCAAGGTATGCGCAGTGCTGTACTGCATCAGCGCCATTCTGGACGTCGCGGATGGCATGGCAGCCAGGGCATTCAACCAGACGAGCAAGCTCGGTGGTGTACTCGATATGGTCACAGATCGGTGGGCGCTATTTCATAATCAATGCTTACAATCTCCTCCTAATGTATTTCTTAGCTGCTCAACTACTTGTCTCCTCGTATTCCTCGCCTCAGCTTACCCAGACTGGTCCACGCTCTTCCAGTTCCTGATCGCGCTCGACTTCTCGTCCCACTTCATCCACATGTACGCATCGCTCGTCACCGGTGCCACATCGCACAAACTCGTGCAGTCGGAAGTCTCCAAGATCCTGTGGCTCTACTACAACAACAGAGTGGGTGCGGTGTTTAGTGGTATGACGACATTGCTGACTTTAGACGCGTGTGTATAGATCACTCTCTTTATATTCTGCGCTGGTAACGAAATATTCTTCGTTGCCTTGTACCTCGTCTACACTAGCAAATTGCCAGCTATAGGCGTGAGTAGCGAGCTCGCACACGCTGTAGTGCCTACACTCGTCAAAGAACATATCTCAGCTGCTGCGTTGGATAGCTTCGCAGAGTATGTTGCTGATATCACTCTCGCCCACGTCGTTGCTATCGTCAGCTTCCCTATTTGCTTCACTAAGCAGATCATCAACTTTGTCCAGTTCTGGAAAGCAGCCAAGACGCTCGTCGGAGTCGACCTCAGTGAGAGAGCTAACAACCGTCAAAAGAAGCAGTAGATGTGGTGTCGTGTGGTGGATACAAGTAGAAGCAATTTTGGATCAAATATTTATGCGTCTTGATAATTTTACAACTTTATACTTTCGATAAGCAGTGAGTGGGAGTGTGAGTGTGAGAGTGTGGGGGTGTGAGAGTGTGAGAGTGCCATGTGACGGTGCATAGCTGCCGCTCATCTACGTCAGTTTGATAACGACAAAGAGGACGATCCACGCAATGAAGACTGCAACGATAGAAGTGAAAGTAAGGCACGTGGTCGCCCTGCTATTGCCAGCATACGTGTTGAGTTGTCTACGCTGCGTCGACATACCGTCCGCATTCCCCTGCAGCGCAGCCGACGCGTTATCGAGGAGGGGAGCGTCGCTGCTGAGGCCCTGCGAGAGAGCGAGAGCGTTCTGCTTCAGCTGCCGCGTCATCGCTACCAATTCCTCAGACAGATCCTCCTGCTGGGCGCGCTCTGTGCGTGACGACGTCTGCTCATCTCGACGCTCTCCCCGCCTAGCTTCGAAGAGAGCGCGCTCTTTCTCGTAGTCGTAAGTATACGAAGATGTCTGCCGCTGTGATGGTTGTGGGTGCGTGGGTGTCGCCGCTCCTGCTCCTGCTCCCGCTTTCTCCGCCTTCGTCGTAGCTGCTTCCTCCACTGTCGCAGTCAGAGACGGCGGCACGAAGGCTGCTTCGCTGTGCTCATGCTCGTGCTTGTGCTCATGCTCAGCTTCCTGCTCATTCGCAAGCTCATCATCGCCCGTCAGCACTGCGTCGGCTGTCGGAGGTAGCGTTGGGTATACGAGTGCGTCTTTGGTCTTTAGATGGTTAATTGGGCGCTTTAAGGAGTTCCTTATAGCTAGCACCCACTTTATTTTCTGCGTTAGTCACAGCCTCCCTGAACGCCTCCAGGCCCGCTATTTCCACCGTCTCGCCGCCGAGTGTTTTCCGCAGGTGCTCTACGTCAGTGAGGAGGGAGAGCGCGCGTA
Organism: Wallemia hederae; assembly: GCA_004918325.1. NCBI lineage: Eukaryota > Fungi > Basidiomycota > Wallemiomycetes > Wallemiales > Wallemiaceae > Wallemia > Wallemia hederae. The sequence goes on from SPNW01000083.1 coordinate 9,803, forward strand.
TGTACATATCAAACGTTACATCCGACTGCAGCTGTACATTGATGGTATTAATCTCCGCTTCCAGCCGCCTCCTCAGACTACTTCTAGCATCGCTCATGGACGTCGATAAGAGAGGACACACAACGCATTCACACAGGTATACATAACGTCATACAACACATAAAATCAATTCAATCGGTATAAGCGCCATGCGACGCATCTGCGACGTTGCGCGCATACTTATAGAGGACGCCCGAGTCGTGTTTAAGCTTACGCGGTGTGAACTGAGCCTGACGAGCGGCGAGCTCGTGCTCTGGTATGAGCAGATCGATTCTGTTGGTGACAGCATCAACAGCGACGCGATCGCCATCTTGCACGAGAGCGATGGGACCACCATTGAAAGCTTCAGGCACGACGTGACCGATGACAAAACCATGCGAAGCGCCCGAGAAGCGACCGTCTGTGATGAGACAAGTTGACTGACTCAATCCTGCACCATAGATGGCAGACGTCGGCGTAAGCATCTCTGGCATCCCTGGCGCTCCTTTAGGACCCTGGTAACGAACTATAACTGCAGTGCCTGGCACTATACGTTTTTCTGCTACTGCGCGCAACACTTCTTCTTCCTCCTCAAAACACATCGCAGATCCCTCAAACCGTAGTCCCTCCTTGCCTGTGATTTTCGCCACTGCGTTACCGGGTGCGAGTGAGCCCGTGAGGATGCGGATATGGCCAGTGTCCTTGATTGGCGATGTGAACGGGTGTATGACAGTGTGGAAGCGCTCAGTATCGATAGTGATATTGGCGAGATTCTGCGCAAGAGTGTTACCAGTCACAGTGAGACAATTGCCATCGAGTAGATCTGTGCTCTCGTAGACGTACTTCAGGACTGCAGGTAGACCGCCAACGTTGTGCAGATCCTCCATCATGTACCGCCCCGATGGCTTCATGTTGGCGAGGAACGGCGTACGTGCTGCGACGTCAGCGAAGTCCTGCATCGACAGCTCCACGTCACCGCTACGAGCTACAGCGAGCAGATGCAAGACGCTGTTGGTGGAACCGCCCAGGATCATGACGATGGTGATAGCGTTGAGGAATGCACTCCTTGTCATGATATCGCGCGGTTTGATATCGCGTTCGAGGAGATTGCGAACGACTGGACCGATCTTGTGACACTCCTGTACCTTCTCTGCTGTCTCTGCGGGCGTGCAAGCTGAGTAACTCAGGCACATGCCCATAGCCTCGATGACGCTCGACATGGTGTTGGCAGTGAATAAGCCACCGCATGAGCCAGAGCCAGGACATGCATTTTGCTTGATGATTTGCAGCTCCTGCTGCGAGATCTTGCCGTTGAGGTACGCGCCGTATGCCTCGAATGTGTCTGTGATGTTGGACTGGTCGCCCGCTTTCACGTTCAGCGGTTGGCAGTCTATCTTGTGCGTGCCAGGCTTGATGGTACCTCCGTACACAATCACTGATGGTCTGTTGTACCGCAATGCGGCCATTAGCGCACCAGGCATGTTCTTGTCGCAGCCTGGGATCAGCACGCTAGCGTCGTAGTGCTGCGCTTCTACGATCATCTGAAATGAGTCGGCTATGAGATCGCGCGATGGTAGACTGAAGCGCATGCCTGTCGTCCCCTGCGTTATCGCGTCAGAGACACCGACAGAAGAAGCCATGAAACCGAGGAGGGATTGGCTGTTGAGAGACTGTTTGACGTGCTCGCCGAGACCGTTCAAGTGGTTGTTGCACGGATTGCTGTCAAATCCTACGGTGAGCACACCGACGTGCGGCTTGCAGAGATCGTCCTCTTTCAAGCCTATAGCATGCAGAAACGCCTGTGCACCGAGATGGGAGAGGTCTTGAGTGATGGTGGACGAGTGCTTGTTGAGCTTGCGCTGTTCATTTGCGCTGGATTTTGGTTGCAAAGGATGGCTGTGAGGGAGAGAGATGAGAAGTGTGCAGCGTGTGTACTGTACTCACATATCAACGCTCATTGGAGATTGTTGCGATCATCGAATCATACGCTTGCTTTTAATAACACCCTCGGGGTATCTTTGCAGCGACGAGTCAGTTGATGAGTGCAGATGCAGCCATAAATACTCAATAGAGATTCCACTGCTACTCAAAGCATTACACATGTAATCACTTGTCAGACTCATCACGCGCGCTGTCAATTCATTGCCCGCCAAGCATCTCTCGCTTAATCACACACGGTCATTATGGCAGCAGAAGATATCAACGACGCAGAAGTACACGACACGCATTTCGACGCAGATGAGCCAGTGAAGCCATCGCCAGCACCAGCAACCGCTCCGGCGTCCTCATCTCCCCCCAAACGCCACACGGTGTCGGTGCAGCCGCTGCAGAAGGACCAGATGCAGCCATCGTACGCGCAGACACTGGAAGTGCCTCGCAATGAGCATTCAGGCTACGGAAGCTTCATCAACGGTCTCGGATCCTGTGTCGGGTGAGTGGCGTTAGCCTTGTTCCTTCTCCCTGCCATTCCTAACATTGCAACCAGTTTCCTCGGTGCCATTCCTTGCTGTCCATGCCCTAACCCATTCAAGGAGGTCGATCAAGGCTCTGTCGGTCTCGTCAGCCGTTTCGGCGCTTTCTACAAATCCGTCGATCCAGGTCTGGTGAAGATCAACCTCTGCTCTGAGGACCTGCAGACGGTCTCGGTGCGCACACAGCTCGCCAACATCAAAGACCAGGTGGCCATCACCAAGGACAACGTCACTGTGCGCGTGGACGGTGTTGTGTACTACAGCGTACATAACCCATACAAGGCAGCCTACGCCGTTGAGGACATGCGCTCATCTGTCATCGAACGCTCCCAAATCACACTCAGATCAGTCCTCGGTTCCAGGACCCTCCAGTCGCTCATCCAGGACAGGGAGCAGATCTCGCGCGATATCGAGGAGATCGTCACATCTATCACTCAGGAATGGGGTGTACTCGTCTCTATCTCCATCCGCGACGTGCACCTGTCTGAATCGGACCAGGTCGCCCTCGCCGCTTCTGCAAGAGCCACACGCCAGGCTGAGGCTAAGGTGGTGGCTGCCAAGGGTGAGGTCTCCGCAGCTAAGCTCATGAAGCAAACTGCTGAACTCCTTGCTACACCTGCCGCAATGAGTATCCGTCACTTGGACGCTCTCCAAAACATGGCAAAGACATCGAACGCCAAGACTATCTTTGTCCCAATGTCCATCGACGGCGTACAGTCACTGAGCCAGGGAATGGGCGGTGGCAATGCCGTCGCTGGTGGTAGCTCTACAACGCGCGACCAGGATGACCCTGCTGCTCGCACTGCTCAATTGCATGCCTTGGAAGGCATGTAAGCGATAACACAACCATATTCGCTATTATTCGTCACTTAACGCTACTTATTATTTACACTGCTCGGCTGTGTGGAACAGCTCTAATGCTTATGCCCTAGTCTATGTATATTTTCTTGTTCGAGGTGGTTGTGAGTGTGTAGTGAGAGTGTGAGCGTGAGAGCGAGAGAATGTTTCCTTCCTTATCTATCAAATGAGGGGCTGTGCGATTATATACTGCACTTGTTTCGCTCCTCACAGCCAGTCTGCGAGATACAACAAATGACGTAAAGGCTTAGTCAGTGAATGTCCGGATGCAGTGTGCTGCTAGTGGAGGCTTACAATTTTGATGTGACTCAGAATTGCTACTGCCACAATCTACTCACTACCTCCCTCCCCCCGCTTTCTCTCACTGACCGGCGGACCGTCTCGACTTTCGCCGGGCGGTCGATGTCATATAAAATATTTCGCAATAAATCCGAGCGAGGTTGATTCGAAACACCCAAGACGGTATACATCAATTTCGGGAAGAAATGAAGCAGTACGCGTGTCTAAACACACAAGGAAATCCCGCTAACGTTGACGTTTTTAGCAGCACCGACCATTCTCACACGGACGACGACAGCGCGAGCTCAGCAGAGCACATGGCGGCGCAGACAGACGCAGAGCCACAGCAGCAATCACAGGCACAGCCATACAGCAAGAACTTCTGGGCACCAGAACTGAAGCCACTACGAGCCATCTATTTCAAGATTCTTGGCGGGTCAGTCGTCCTCACCACGATCGCCATCTGGTCCTGCCTGTCTGTATACTGGGCTTCGGTAGCGCACGAGACTGGTAGACTAGTGCAGGTGAACTCCGTCTTCGTAAACAGAGATATCACCAACGGCGTCAACGGTACACTTGGGAACACAGTACGCGATACTATTTTCCAATCACTCACCCAAACACACCACTTGGGATGGACGGAGGAGCCGTCGAGCAAGGTGCCTGATGTGGCGTCGCTGGAGCAGGCGTTGGTGGAGGATGAGTGGGCGTGGGTCTTTGTCGTAGTGGAGGAGAACGCGACGCAGAATTTGATAACGGCGCGTGAGAATGGTGATGCTAGTTATAATCCACGCGATGCAGTAAGGATCTACTACTCACAGGCAAGGAACGAGCAGGCGGCGGGCAAATACCTCCCAATTGCTCAGCAGCTGGCTCAGCAGGGAACGACACAGGCTGCGACACAGATGCTGGGACAGTATCTGACGCAGCAGGGTGGTAACGCTACTGCTATGTCTAATCTCGCAAATGCTCCTCAGACAGCATCCAACGCGTTCGCTTATACTGCTGTCAACTTCAGACCTTTCGATCAGCCAGTCGCTAGCGCTGTCACCCTCGTCGGTCTCATCTACCTCACCATTCTGTCCTTCATCCAGACTATGGCGTGAGTGGTTGTTTTCGTTTCCGTTTTCATTCCTGACACTGCTCAAGACACTCAGGCGCTAGACCACTCTTAGAGAAACACCTCAAACTCAGCTCATACATTGGCATGCGCATACTCGTGCCTCTCTGCCTCTATGTCGTCATTTCGCTGCTATTCACCATGCTCAATTTGCCATGGGATGTGCATTTCGACGCCCATTTCAGCAATACTGCTAAAGGCTTCTTCTGCACTTACGCTCTCTTCCTCTGTGGCATGTCAGCGCTCGGATTGGCGACTGAAGCCATAATCACTGTTATTGGACCAAAGTTCATGGCATATGCACTCATAGCTCTCATCATCTCAAACGTCTCCGTAGCTGCCATCCCTGTAGATTTGCAAGTCTGGTTCTTCAAATACTACCCCGCTATGGTCTACTACCATATCAACCGCGGCGTCCGCTGTATCATCTTCAACACTAAGAACGAACTTGGCTTCAACTTCGGCGTCTGCCTCGCTTGGGTAGTGTTCAGCGTCTGCACTATCGCTGGATTGACAGCACTCTTTAGACACTTGGAAGTGCGCAAGGCGCGCAAAGAGGCTGCGGCGGGTGCGCAGAAGGCGTAATTGACTCACTCACCATGTTTATAGACTTGATCGCACTAATCAAAAGGATTCTTACTCACAATTCACAACTCACACACTCACACTAAATAGACTACCACCATTCATTAATGTGTAAACTACTCCTGTATACTTCTATAACTAATAAATACTTTAATGCTATTTGCTACTGCTCAGCTGATCTCCTCCCAATCGTCAGACTGATGGGTCGATGACGTGACGCTAGTCTGTCTCGACAACTGTGGAGTCGGTGCTACGCTTTTACGGAGTTCCACGACTCCATTATTCTTCTGCTTCGATTCATCCACAACAGACGTGATGAGCTGAGAGGGGAGATGCGAGCCAATCTTGCGTCTGATAGTGAGCGTCTCCTGGAACAACTGCGTGTCGAAGCCGTACGCCTCAGCATAAGCGACGCAGAACTGCGTTCTCGACTTATTCATCAGCGGCAACTGCAGCGCTCTGTCTTGCGACGCGAGGAAGTCATTGTATGCTTTCTGTATACCGCCCACGAATCCATAATTGACGAGCGCGAACTGCACCATGTCGGCAGTGTAGTGTGTGTCGTGCTTGCGTTTGTATGAGTCAGTGATACCCAAAGCACGCGCTAGACGCGAATTGCGCTCTGCGGTCACGCAGCTGCTCCTGCACTCCAAGTAATCATCTTGTTTGGAGTGCGGGTTAGAGATAGATGCACCGCAACACACCTTCGATTTCTGCGTGCCGCATTTGCATGTCGCGATAACAACAGTCTGACATGCGTTGCTCTCGTCGCACAGTGATGCGCCATGGCATGGTGAGGTGTCGATGTGTGCGCAGAGTGCTCTCAGTCTTCCACATACAGCTTGACACTGCTCTCCATCTGCTCTACACTCGCCCGTGTGACATGGCTTCTTGCATCTGTGTCCACAGTCCAGCACCTTGTCGCATACCCGTCCACACCGCACCGTCTCCTGCGAGCATCTGACATTCGGGATCGTGGATCTGCCGCACTGGCACGTGCGTGTGGTGAGGAATGGGCATGGAGGACAGCCGACCGCGTCGTCGTGGCAAGTGTGTGCTGGACGCGGATGACCGCATGGCGCTGGTGGTCTGTTGCACGGATATGAGCAGTGCACTTGCGTTCCGCACGGTATGGGTGGCTCCAGTGTAGTGTTGCCGCACGAGCAGGTGAGTTCGTCAAATGATGCATTCAAGCACGGTCCACATTTGCCCTTGTGGTCTGACTCCATGCATTTGTGGACACCGCATGACAGCGTCTTGCCGCAGACGAGCTCGCAGGTGTGCCACATGCGCATCACCTCGTCAGGAACTGCGATATGCGTCTCCAATAATGCTTTGCGCTTGCCGCGTCTGTCTTCGAACTCGCGCAGTGGACAACACCTCTTCATGCACTCGTGCTTGCCGCACAAACGCAACGAGTGACACACCCTCTCGCAGAGCACCTCGTCGCCTTCGCGCTGCACTTCGTGGCACTGCCGCGTCACCTTGGACGCACCACAGCGACAGATCGTGGTGATTGAGACTTGACAAGGAGGGCAGTCGTCTGTGTGGCATTGTCTATTGTCTTGTTAGAGCTTGCGTATGTCGTGTTGCTAGTCACTCACGCTTCGCAAGCGTGATCGCACGTCTTGTGTTGCTTTTGGCACGTCTCGCCGCACGACCGAATCTCGTCTTGACAGCTGCTTCTTTGGCCATTTGGCAGGTCGTTGAGGAGGTGCTTGCCGCATGGGCAGTGTGTGACTACAGAAGGCGAAAGAGGGCAGGTGAGCGCTTGGCGTGAAGGTGGGTGACACAACTAGTTTCTGAGGTTAGCAGAGCTGGACTAAGAAGCAACAACGCTTACCTCCTGACACTGATGGACTTTACAGTCAAAGAAGTCGCCACAAGTGTTCGAACATTCCCATAGAGCGACGTAGAATTCATCCTTGCTGTGACACGACTGCTTGCCGAGGTAGCCGCGCGTGCCGCAAGGCTTCTCTGCGCTTTCCTTCCCACAATAGCACTTGCTCTTTTCAACTTCCAAACAAGGTGAACAGGGACCAGGGTGACACGGAGCCTGACACTTGTGCTGACCGCAACCCAGTTTCCTTCCGCACATGTCGCCGCAAGATATGGACAGCACTTTGCCGCTCTCGGGGTCTCTTGCTGCGTAGGAGCATTTGACGGGTGTCGTAGTCTTGTTGCAGTGACATTTGACATAAATGGGCGACTGACAATCCATACATGGACCTGGGTGGCATGGGAGCGGACAAGGATGCTTGCAGTGTTGTCGTTTGCGCGAACACGATTGTCCACACGAGTGAGGTACGGCTAACTTTCCAGGTCGAGGGTCGCGCTGCCTATTGCAGAAGCAGCGATACTCGCGCGGTATCTTGAACGACTTGGTCTGACAGCCTGGGCATCTCCAGTGCTTAGCGTCGCCTTCTTTGAACGGCTGGCTGTATGACGCCTTGGCCCATTCCGAGATACACTTTAAGTGGTGGACACTAAAGCAAGTGTTGCATGAGTGTGTTTTCTGTGCGTCTAGGGTTAGCTTGCAAGTGTATTGAAATGTACAAACTCACGTCTTGAGTTTTGACGACTTCGAAGCAGATCAAGCACTCGACCTGACCCGTCCTCAACTCGCGTTCGAGTCGGGTACGAATATCCTCCTCGCCGTTGGTTTCTACGACTGGGATTGGCAGTGGCGCTTGTGTTTGTGTGTTCGACTGAGTGAGCGAGCCGTTAAAGCGACGAGCAGGATTTTGCTTGCGGGAATTCTTAGGCTGATTTGGCTTCTGATTCGAGCTCGCCGTGTTCTCTGCAGCGCTGGAGCTGGACTCGCCATTAGCCGGTGGCGTAGAAGATTGTGGTGTTTGTTTGGAGATGCGGGCTTTTTGGCCACCACGATTGCTCGCACCTCTGCCACGGCCCCTGCCTCGACCTCTGGAAGGCGCCTGGGAGCGGCCGCTGTCTTTGTTCTGAGGTATATCCATCCGGGAGATGGTTGATGGTGAGGAAGAGAGGGAAGGGCGATGAAGAGTGAATTGAGCAGGTGTGTTGGCTTTAAATACCTGTAGTAGCTTACATCTCTGCTAAAGACGCGAATCTGCTCTGTATCTTGGCATCTCTGTATGCTTTGTGCGGGCGTAGAAGATGCGTATTCGATGAAGCTAATGGAAGGCTGTAAAGCGAATTATTGCATTATTTTACATCAAACGCTCTTATCGTACAAAACCAAGAGAACCGTGCCGCGTACTGGCCAACTGGTGCGGTAGCTGTACGAATCGAGCGGTGATGAAATACATCATACTTGTAATCTGCTCACTACCATCTTCGAAGTATCTGCATCTTCCTGCCATCTTCTCCCAATCAAATCTGTTGCGTCACCAAGCTAAATCAACCTTAATCAGCGTTGCTCAGAATGGGAGATAAGTGCTAGTCAGTACAGTTTACAGCCTCTGCAGCACAAATCACTTCACTGTTCCTTCGCCATGCTCACTCCACAAATCTCTAACCGAAACAGCCATGGCGTCCGTAGTTGAAGCCTCATACAGGAAGCGTTTGGAGAAGAAGGAGAAGGACGTAAAGGCGAGCCAAGAATGCAGACTCAGCAGTGACCCGCCATCGTCGCCGCCGCTTTCCCAGCGTCTAATCGATGCTTTGCGACCATTCCTCATTGTTTTGATGATCTTCGTCAAAGGAATCCCCGGTGCTATCTTCTACCAGCTTAGCCACCCTTCAATCCACCTCTTCAACCCATTCAGATGGATTAGACTGGTGCAGGAGCACGGTTTCGCGAAGATACTCGCATTCGGCGACGAGATCTGGCGCGGCTACAAGCATCCACTGGTCAACCAAGCCAGTGGCAAAGTACTAGAGATTGGCGCTGGGACTGGCGAGAATATCAAGTACTACGATAATGACAAAGTGAGCATGACGTATAGCATACGACTTATCACTTACACGACCAACCAAGATTGAATCTCTGTATGCACTCGAGCCTGAGCCATCTCTGAACAGAACACTGGCCAAGAGCATCGTCAAGCACGGCTATGCTGACAAATCGTTGCTCATTCCAGTCGGAATCGATGACAGAGAAAAGTTGAGCACGTACGGCGTGCATGAGAACACGTTTGATACCATCGTCTTGGTGCAGGTAAGTGTACTGCTATGAAACTACTCAACAATCTCACAAAAGCACTCCAGGTCTGCTGTTCGCTGCCTAATGCCTCAGCACACTTCAAATACCTCCAGTCTCTGCTCAAACCGGGCGGCAAGATCCTCATGTTCGAGCATGTCGCTTCGACAGATCCCATCACGCGTATTTTGCAAGACGTGTACACTCACACATTCTGGAGTAGAGCTACGCTCGGTTGCGAGGTGCGTAGACTGTCAGAGCACACGCAGCAGTCATCTAACATATCACAGCTCAACCGCCCATGTGGATTGTGGATGAAAGACATCGGCGGCTGGGAGCACGTTAGTATTCTCAGACCTGAAATCGAGACAGCGAGTTTCCTCCTCCCGCACGACATTGCCGTATTTGTTAAGGCTTCTTATGCAAGCATGGCACACACTTAAGTTTCGCTGGATGCGTGCTATCAATAAATAACAGTCTTGTACATGCCTAATACTACAAAAATGATCTCTTTCTACGTCTATTCCTCATCGCTATCCTGATTGTCATTACCCTTCTCCTCTAGTCCCTCAATAGCGCCGCTATCGCTGTCACCTTCCTGCGCCTCCTCTTCTTCCTTCGCAGCCCGTTCTTTGAGCTTCTTGATGAGCTGTGTGGGCTTGTTGAAGATGCCTCCTGTTGGCGCACCACATGCGTAGCACTTCGGCGTCTTCTGAAAGCGCTTTAACGCCGCGCTCTTCTCAAAGTAGTGACCGCACTTTGTCACGACGGGATCGACGAATGGCTCGCGGGTGATCAAGCATGCAAATGGCATATCTTCGTCATCGCTGTCGTCGCTATCGTCGTCGAATGCGGCAGCGCCTGATTTTTGCGCCTGCATCTTGTTCCAAGCCTGATCAAGCTGCCATCCCGCCATGTAGTCTGAACGGTCGTGAAGGAACTAGTAAATGATATTAGGCGACATATCGAAGTCGAGCGCGGACGTCACCTACCTTACACGTATCGCCATAGCCACACCAACCAGTCTCCTTGTAATCCTTACACACGTCTGGCTGGAAATCGGTGATTGTGATTTGGCGGATATTAGTGGGAGCGCGAACGGGTCCAGCTTTGAATTTATCTGACTGGCCGCTGTCCGCCTTCTTCTTGATGTGGCTCGTGTACGATTGTAAACCCTTGTACAAGCCATCGTCGAGATCAGCAGCGTCGACTTCATCGCCCTCCTTGTACTTCTTGAGACTAGGGCCATCGATCGTCTCTGCGTCTGTATCCACGACAGCTGTGTTGCGGTTCAGAGTGTTGTCGGTGGAATTGGTGCCAGACCAGGCAACATCCACGACGCCACCGCCACTCTCGTCGTCGTCTTCAGTTGCACTATCCCGTACTCTCTTCTTTGCCACGCCTTGTTTGAATTGGTCGGCATTCGCCTTCACTGCAGATCTCCGGTCTCTGACGTTAGCCACTGACGACCGCTCAACATCCTCGCCGCTCTCCTTAGGCGGACTCTTCTGCCTCAAGCCTGCTGGCCTCCCTTTGCGCGATGGTTTCTTGAAGCTAACGACATCGGCCATCGTGGTTCAGATGAGAGAAGCGATGAAGCAGGCAAGTGTTGATAAGATGTACAATTAATACAATTATGTGAAATTCAATTATTTAATGCAATCAGTCTACCGCAAATCATCTTCGTCGCGCGTGTATGCAATCATTGACGATCCGTTATCGTCGTCGCTGTAGTTCTGGCCATTATCGATCATGGAGGTATCATCTGGAGCATCCTGGAAGACGTCTGGTGTATTCTGAGGCTGTGGAGTGTCGGTGGAACTGTCATGAACGCCATTTTGATTCGATTCTGCCGATGACGATGGATGTACTGTTCCTTCTGGCGTTTCTTGTTGGTCATGCGTTTCAACGACCTCGCCATACTCCTCTCCCTCCTCATCGCCAGGCTTGAACATGTTTTGCAGAGCCATGTCGTCCTTCTTCCTCCTAACCCTCTCAATCTCACCGAATCCACCTGTCTTCTTGAGACTCTTCTTGTCGACAAAGTCGACGAGCTCATTAGCGAACTCGGCATCACGTCCACTTTGCTTTGCAGCTTCGGCTTCCCTCTCCCGTTGACGCTCAGCAGCTTCGATCGCCTTGAGACGTTTCTGTGGATCATTTTGACGGTTCCTTATCTCGAGCAATACAGTGTCAAGACTCTGCGTTGGATCACTCGAAGTTTCTATCTCCGGCACCACTCGTCTTCCTGGTTGCGCAGAACGAATCGTAGCAACTTGCTCTACTTGCTGGAACACCGTCATTGACGCTGCATGATCATCCTTCAAGTCTGCCAGCAACTTTTCTTGATGGTTGAGGAAGCCTTGCTCATCTACAATGTTCTGCAATTCCTCAGCCCACGTCTTCTTCCACATTGGTTTGACCGTCTCGACCTGTTTGACTGTCAGCAGAGCTACATTACCACGAACGACCACCTACCTGCTGTTCAAGCGCTTCCAGCTCTTCTTTGATTTTCTCAAAGTCGTTTTTAAGATTCTTGAGTACATTTGGACGAGGTTTGGTGCGACGCGCTATCACATCATGCTTGAGCTCGTCCACTGTATCTTGAATCTCCTCCATACGCGTCAACACATCCTGCGATCTTCCATCCAGTGATGATTTGCCAACATCAATGTATGCACGCGCACCTCCGACTTCAGTATTCGCGAGTTCTCTAACTTTGCTGGTCGACGCTTTAAGCTCATTGATCTGATCTTTCGTCTCGTTCATGAAATCCACATATATCTGCTTCGTAATCCCGAGATCTCTTCTCACTGCTTGTACATTGTCGAACTGCGCTTGCAAGTCTCGTATCTTCTTCATGACATCAGAAGATGGCGTCTCTACGCGTAGTTGATGAGGTGCTTTCTGACCAGTGCTTTGCGGCTGTAGTGCTTCTGCTGCAGCTTTGAATTGCTTGTCGGTAGGGCGCTGACTCGCTGATGGCGTCGTGGGCAGTCCTAGTCCTACACCACTTGCACCACCAGCAGGAGGAGGGGGCGCAGCGAGAGACGAGAAGCGGCGTGTGTTCGCAGAAAGCGCATTCTTGAGCTCTTTTAATTCCTGCGATACTGTCGTTATCGAGAGATCGAAATGCTGCTTTACTTGGTCGAGAGGCTCAATATTGAGACTCAACACGCTACCTTCAACAACATCCGCCACATCCTCAAGCTCATAATCGACACTGGCCTTTGGATCGCGCAAGTAGATGAGCGGGAAGTCTTCCAGCCCCGACGAGTAGGCGAATCTATCGATAAACATCATTCGCAGTCCAGCTAATGTCAATACTGACTTGTCTTCGATCGTAGTCTTCTTTGTCTGATGCCCGATTGTCAAGTAGACACTGAAGGGCGCCTCGTAAACGCTACCGTCTTCATCCTCTTCCTCATCTTTCTCTGACACCCTCGAAGGCTGATGATGTGACTCAACCAAGGAGGACTGCGACTCACTGTCTCTCTGTATCTCACGCCGAGCAGAGTCTGGTATCGGGGGCAACGGTGGTGCGTTGTCTGGAACAAAGGGCACTCCGCTCGCCCTGATGCTCGATAGTCGCCTGCTCGTCCTGCGATCGCTGCTGCTTTGTTGGTTTGCGGGTATTGGTGTAGCGAGCGACGACATGCCGTTGGAAACAGATGCTGACGATGTCATCTTTCCCATCGTGTAAGACGAGAATCGCTTGCTAGCTCGACGCTCGAGCGGATCCTGTCTCTTGAGCTCAGCGAGTGGGTTGTTGAGCTGCGGTGAGCGTTGAGGTACTGGCGATATCCTCTCAGGCTCAGGGAAGTTGATGGTGGGTGGTGCAGGGGCAGGAGGCTGAGGAGGAGTTGGCTGAGTGACGACCTGTGGTGGTAACTGTGCTGGGTAGCTAGGATGAGGAGCGTGCTGAGGAGGCGGTTGAGGTATAGTTGGCTGAGAGGGTGGGGATGCAAGATTGCGCGAAGAGGAGGTCGTGGAGGATGAGGGACTGAACTCGTCACCTCTGGGAGCCGGTCTGGGCGAAGTCATCTGCACTTGACGACGCGCAGCTAGCTCTGATATGACAGAATCCCTCGAAGAAGCATGTGATGCTCGCGATAGCCTCGAGTTCTCATGTCTTCGCTTCTCCTCAGCGAGATGCCTCCTCCATTGCGCCTGTTTATCCTTGAGGCCTTGGAGCAAGTTGATTATGATTGAGCGTATTGGTGGTAAATACTGATCCAGCACTGCCGTTGATGCGTTCTCGCTCAGTGCGCTCTCCAAATGACGCCTGAGCTGGTCAGGTATGTTGATAAGGTCTGACATATCGATTTTGACGCTGCCAAAAGCTGCGACGGCGGCGTTGAAGTCATTTCCAAGCTTTACGTATACGTCGCTGACGCCAGTCTCCGACATACGGCCCTGTGCCCACAGATTAAGCGCTTCGAGCAGCTGCTTCGTAGCAACCAGCAAACGCGTCACAGAGGACTCCATATGAATGACCTATGCGATGCACTGTCAGTTGCTATCAAGCATCAATGCACTGAACTCACGGCTGGAGATTTGGTCTTTCCACCCGAGGAAGTACGCGCAGGCTTATTAGGAGATGGTGGTTGTATAAGCGAATCTGAGTAATTCCTATAGCTGCTAGAATCGCTGCTCCTGAATTGTTGCATTTTTGTGGTCGTGGTCGTCAGCTCGAAGGAATCGTTCGAATCTCTTGACGGATAACTTCCAAGATGGACGACGACGACGCGTTCCTGTGAGTGGAGATATACACAGCCAGACGCAGCTAAATTATGCTACAGCTACGGCGACAAAGGGGAGCAAGAAGCTCCTCCAACCAGCCTCGGTCTTGCTGAGCCCCCAGCTGAAGTCGTTTCTACGACGCACAACGAGATCAACAAAGTGCAAGGCATAGACGAGAAGAGGGATACGTCTAGCGGTGCTGGCGGCGTCTCAGATGCAGTGAAAATGGATCAAGACGGCGATGACGAAGATGAAGATGAAGATGGATCCGATTCCGAGTCTGTGAGTGGCAAGGCGATGCACAAGACGATGCTCACATCTTCCAGGATGTGGAAATTATTATGGACACTCCAAATGCATCGAAAACTATGGACTTTAGGTGAGTGCGATGATGCATCGCACTAGCAGACTAACAAGCGGCAAGGCCACAGAGAAACTCGCTTGGCAGAGCACCAAGCCAGCCAACACTATCCAAGCGTAAGTGGAGTGCCATGCATTCCCTAGCACGCTCTAACTCCTCGAAGCGAATACCACGACCGAATACACGCCTCACGAAAGACCTTCGATATCAGCGACCACTCCACCGGTAAAGGCGCCATCGCAGACACCAGCACCGCAGCCCCAGACAGCTGTGGACAACACTACGGCAGTTCCATCAGCTGCCAACGTCGCAGGAACAGGTACAACACAGAGCGCAGACGCTCCTGAACGCCTTCCGGCTCCCACTCTAGCCCAGCAAGGTGACGCTAATGACTTCTTCCTGAAGCGCGCTCGAGCAATGGCAGAAGACCCATCCGAGAAGCCACAAACGCCTTCGACCGCGCCTCATTTGGATTTGGATCCGTCTACATTAGATGCTGCAACTGTATATGACATAGATGTTGATGCTGTTGATGTCGAGAAGCCGTGGAGGCAGCCTGGCGCTGATATCACTGACTGGTTCAACTACGGTTTCGACGAGTACAAGTGGCTCGAGTACGCAACGAAGAAGAGGAGCATCGGTAGTATGGCTGAGAAGATGAATCCATTTGCTGTGGGTATATATGAGCGAGTCCTGAGCACCTTTTTGACTTTGACTAGGCACACTCTTCTACACCAGACGATCTCATGAGCGTGCTGCCTCCAGAGCTGCAAGCTATGCTGCACATGATGCCAGCGATTCCTCAAATGGGTGGCATGCCCGGGATGCCGATGCAAGGTATGGGTATGGGCGGAATGCCTGGATTACCACCTGGAATGGCGAACGGTGGTGCACCCGGAATGCCAGGCATGCCAGGAATGCCAGGAATGCCCCCTATGGGTGGTATGCCGGGTATGCCGCCAGGTTTCGATATGTCTATGATGATGGGTATGCCAATGGGCATGCAGGCAAAGCAGACGGATTCTAGTGAAGTCAAGGAAGAAGACTATGGCGAGCCAAAGCTGGATGACGGCAAATCGCGGCCCAAGTCGAACAAGCATTACAACGACAAGGACAAAGGTGGAACACACAATTCAGCTCTGGACTATGGTGACGATGCTGTCACGAAAACTGAGTCTAGCAACGGCACCAAAGGCACTGCTAGAGAAAGCGAAAAAGAGTACACAGACAGAAAGGAGCGGATTAAAGAGAAAGATAGTGATAGGGATTACGACAGAGACAGGCGAGAATCTTCTGCAGTTTCCACTACGTCGTCGCGGTATAAAGACAGAGAGCGTGACAGGGATAGCTACCGAGACAGAGAGCGAGACAAGGAGAGAGAACGGGAGAGAGACAAGGATAGGGAGAGGGAGAGACAGCGCGAAAGAGACAGGGAACGCGACAAGGACAGGGATAGAGCAAAGGAGAGAGACAGAGAAAGAGAGCGGGAGAAAGACAGGGAGAGAGAGAAGACCAGCAGAAGGTCGTACAACAGATCTCGCTCTCCGCCATCCAAGCCCTACAAGGATAGAGAAAGAGATAGGGAGAGAGAAAGAGAAAGAGAAAAGGAACGGGAGAGAGACAGAAAAGACTATAAGGATACGAGATCTCGAGACCGCGATCGTGACCGCGATCGTGAACGCGACCGAGAGTACAGGGATCGCCGTGATTCAGACAGGTCGCGGAGGTCTGGCAGATAAAATGATTAATTGTTTATGATACATTATTTAAAGTTGCTAGTCAAAGTTTTCGATTTTATTCGTTCGTTCGGCATTCGTTCCTTTCTTGTATGATCTATGACGCATAAAGAGGCGAAATATATACAGACAGAGAGTGCAGGAATAGCGAAACTGCTATAAATATTGCAATACCTTCATATGTGGGACCAGAACAGGCTCAAGCTGGTTCATTTCGACAATCGCTCGGTCAGCACTGCAAAAGCCACTTTAGAAAGTAGATAGCCCCTGCGTACGACAATACAGTCAACAGTTTCATTGCTTGCGGCTGATTACTTCGAATCTGCGCATTTTCGGTTGTCTTCTTCGTCAATGCGTCATTTCTGCTGATGGAGGTCGAATGCAGTCGCTAGATACGTAATAGGAAACATAACCGCAGTATGGCTCAGAGATAAGCTTTGCCTACGCATTCTTTGCTTGCCGATGTTCATCTCGTTTATCTTGATCACCAGCGTTAATCATGGTGGTGCTAGTCAACCGAAACTCTCAGCAACAGCATCGTCCGCCAGCTGATGATAGCAAATGCAACGCGGCGGCAAAAGTTTATTCATCTCGGTTTCGCCAACTCTTCCTCGATCGAATTATAGATACCGATAAGAGAGAAGGTGAAGCTGCACTGCTTCTTATGCGTGTGAGGCGGCCAAAAGCATCACAAATGGATCGGATGAATTGCAGCATTAGTAATCGACGTTCGATCGACTGCAGCGAAGGCGCGTCCATCTTCGACGTCTTCGCGACCTTCGAAGATCGCCTCTTCAAGTCCAGACCAAGCAGCTTGCACTCAGACTTCCACTAGTAGTCGACACGTCGCTTTTGCTTGCTACTGCAGCTCTGCTTTCTATTGCTACTAGTCTACTACGCTCATTTCAATTGCAAGATGTTCAGAAACTCAGTCAAATCGCTCAAGAAGATCAGTAAGCAGACGAGTGCGGTCCTTAGCAACAATTTAACATTTTTACAGCCAAGAAGGTCTTCCACCGCACTCCGCCGTCTATTGACGAGCTGAAGCTCGTCACTATCTCGTCCACCTCCCTCGACTCCCTCTACAAAGGCAGCACAACGCTCAAGCAGGCATTTCAAGAAGCTGTAAACGACCCAGGCTTGGCTCTCAACACCCACAAAGCCGCAAAGAAGATCAAGGTCGTCGTCCAGCTGAGCGATATTGCCGAAGAGCAATCAGCGCGGATAGAAACGTGGTGAACCCGTAGTACGCTATCACACTCTCCTTGCGCCTCTGTCTATATTTTGATATCTCACACTCCTTAAAATCAGAAACATATGCATATTGAAAGTTACATTAACGTATTTTTATGTAAGGCGGTAGCCAAGCCTTGTTGAATGCCTTGATAAGCTTTTGTCTTCTAATGATTGGTGCACTCAGTCGCAACGCGGTGGAGTTACCTTTGCTGTACATTCACAAAATCAGTATCATATGCATATTTCGTCAAAATTTCTACAATTTCCAATAACATCTAAGGGTTAGCCAACTTCAAAGGATTGTTTCTCTTGACCCTCGAGCCGCGATTGAGGGATGATCTAGCACTGTTAGTCTTTGTGCTGTTGTCGCGACTGAGGTGGCTGGCATACGACGACCTCTTGCTGCTCCTCTCTTCCTCGTCGTCCACTGGTCTGTCAGCCTCGATTGCAGCGGTGACGAAGGCTGGTGGTGCGTCCTCATCTTCATCGCTGAGGTATGCTCGAGTACGCTCCTCAACGACTGGTGGTGGTGGTGTTTGAGATCTCGTCTGCGCAGGTTCCTCACTCTCGACGAAGGCGCGTGCATCTGCTGATAGCTTCTCAGCAGCGCCATTCTCGTGGGTTGTGTCAGCTGGCACAGGTGTGTGCTCGACTGGAGACGTCGTTGTCGCTTGTCCAGTGACCTCGCCTCCTTCTTCTGACTTTCCAGCTGATCTACCCGACACGTAAGAATCGCGATTGTCGCGAGGGCCGTCGATAATGTCGAGGATGTCATCCTCCGTATCTTGAGGTACGGCGTCGTTGTTCAGGTAGCCGTCGTTCTTGACTCTGTCGGTGGCCCTTTCTTGGGCGTGATCGTTGACCTTGTCCATGTTCGCTACACTCAATGGCGACTTGACTTCCTGGGTTGGCGACGTCTGCTTGCTGTCGTTCACGATAGACGTTGAGCGAGATCTCAGACCTGTGTTGCCGAACTCGAGCTGATCAAGGAGCTCGTCGGGAGTGAGGTGTCTGCTGCTACCTGCACTAGAGATAGACGAGTTGAATGTGGACCTCAGCACCCTCTCATCGATTGGCTTGGTGCGCTTCCTCTGTGGCGCTTTGGTTGGTGTCAGCTCAGTAGCTTTTCTGTCTATGATTGGAGTAAGGATATCTGATGGGCGCTTAATAAGGTCAATGAGGAGATTCGTCATGTGCCTATCCTGGATGGTGAGGTCACTCTCCACGCGAGGTCTGAATATAGCTGAAGATCGTCAGACTAGTTGCGCATAAGAATCCGCACTCACATCTGACAAGCATCAACGATACTTTCTGCAAGTATATCTCATCTTCGCTCTTCGATCCAGTCGAGGTAGAAGTGAGAACGCCATTCAGATGCACGATGATCTCATTGAGGGTTACGAGATTGAGAAGAGGCACTCTTTCGAAGACCTTCTGCACCTCCTGCGCAGACACCTCATGTCCCTCTTCAATGTACTTTGGATACAAAGCCCTCGCGTCTTCCCAAGTATGCAAGCCTCCAAGTGGTGGGTTGAGCTCGAGGGCAAACAGCCTGACGCAGGCAGCAAGTATAGGCGCTTGTACGCCATTCATCACCTCCTCCAAAGCCTCAATGTCCTTGACGTTGGGTACATTGTTGAGCGCCAGGCCGACATTGTGGCATGTTGCCAGCGGGATATCAAGGACCCAGACTTTGCGCACGTGTTCTGGTTCCTTGACTTCCGCATACTTCTTGTCGAGACTTCTGAGCAGTAGACTGAGTGCTAGAGGGGACGACCTCTGCAGCGGTGCGACAACATCAGGGCAAGGGATGAGATGGCTGAGGTCAGGACCGAAGAGGGTGAAGTTGGTGTCTTTGAGGGTAGTTGGCAAGGGGGACTGATAAATTGATGGTCTGAATGGTCCAGTCTTGTATTGATCGATGAAAGCTTGCAGATCGGTTGTCGGGTTGAAGGTCTGCAGCGCTAGGGCAGATGCGTTGACTGCTTCCTGTAATCCCTTCAGCTGTGTGCCTTGCGACTGGTTGAATCTAGCGAGGGCGTGTCTAATGAGCGACAAGCGGTTGTGCTCGAGTGCTTGCAAGGCCTTGAGGGTGTCTTCGATGACCTCCTCCACGTACATCCTCTGTCTGTGGAGCTGGGTACGCGACTGCATGTAGCTAGAAAGTGTTTCGTCAAGAACGCCTTTGAGTTGCTGGTGCTGGGTCGTGAACTGGTAGTAGCTGTCGAGGTCGAATGCATTCTCGAAGGCGTTTTTGAGGGTATTGACATTTCTGATAGGCAGATTCGTGCAAAGCTCATTTGTCTGCTGGTCGCTCAGCTTCATCTTGAGCCTGAACCAGTTGAAGATGTCTCTGCCCAAATAGCAATCATGACGTTCGCCGAGGATAGGAACCTTGATGCTGATAGAGGGGAGCTGTTCAATGCAGTCTTGAAGCTCGTTGCCCGAGTCGTTGAACTGGATAAGCTGGTTTTTGTAATCGGCATGAAGCTGTGTAGTGGAATCGTTCAGTCGTTGAAGAGGGAGGAGGTAGCTGTCGACAAGAGATTCCTTGGATTTGATCTTGGAGCGCAGGGCGGCTGTCTCCTTGTTGAGTACGCTGACGATATGTTGGAGTTCTTCAGCGTATCTCTTCCTGACCTGGATCTCGGTATCCTGGTTGAGGAAATCGAAGCTGATGGATAGAGTGAATTCATTGGCTGATTCAAGCCTCCGCCTCGCTTTCAGGGCTTTGATTGCATCAGTCTCCGCCTTGAACTGAGTTTCGATGAACTGGGAGAGATGCGTGTTCTCTTGGAGATTCTTGTGTAGCAATTCGAATAAGCCGTCTAAATGCAGATCATCTGTCCACAAGCTGTTGCTGAATGTGCGTGGAAGATTAATTAATGAGGACATCTTCACAGCATCAGTGAAAGATCAAGTGGGGGTTGAGAATGTCATAAAATGCAAAATGCAATAATAACTTTATCAAATAGTTACAAATACACTAAAGATACCGCTGGAGAGACTCTTCCATCGTACGCTTGCTTTCACCATCTCCTTTACGCGATGTCTCATTCGACTGGTAGAAGCCTCGCGTGAGCGCCTCGTCTGTCAGCCAGTCGTCCTTGATGACAGTCAAATCCCTTATGAATATCTTGGTGGTCTCGACAATCTAAGAAGGATGTGTTAGTCAGACACTCGCTGTCTTATTCTAGCTCACCTCATGAAACACTACCCATTTCGTAGGCGGCGACCGCGTGAACATTACGCTACTCGGATGCACACTGACAATCTGATTGCCGTTGACGAGAGTGTACGTTCCATCAGCGTTGAACTTGGCGGCATTCTTGAAGTATCCTGAAACTAAACATCTCCGTATAGTCTCCTGATCTACTCCAGCACTGAGGTGAGGATTGAGGCCAAATTTTTCGAGGTATTTGGAGAGTTGCGATCGTATCGACACAGCTCTGCTCAGAGCCTTGAAGTTGAGCCTATGCTGACCAGCCCACCGACTGCTACTCCTGCCGATAGTGACGAAAGCATTGTACGCATTGAGCAGCGTCAAGTGGTCACCTTCTTCGGCGACAAACTTTCGCCTTTCCAGCTCGCCTTGTCCGTCATGGGTGAGAAAGGGGTTCTGGACATGCGTCATTGCTGCAATCGTAAGAATCTCTTCGCTGCATTCGAACGAAATGCTGCTCAAGAGCTTGGACACGTCAGATTGAAAATTATCAACATGAAGCACCCACGATCTTTGCCATCATTGGATCTAAAGGCATCTCAGCCATCTTCATACCCAGATGTGGTGTAAGGTGTCCGCTGTCGTCTAGAGCGCCCAATGCATAGAGCAGTTCCAGTGCTCTTACAAGCATAGACGAAGGCGGATTATCCAAGTAGTCAAAGCGTAAGACGTTATTGATCCCGAGGGCCTTGAGTTGCAAGATGAACCCAGTCAAGTCAGTCCTGCATATTTCGGGCACCGTTGAATTCTCGAGCCTTGAAAGAGCGCTTTCTGGGAACAGTCTGAATGCCTTACCTGGCGCTGTCCGCCCAGCTCTACCAGCTCTCTGTGTAAGGGAAGCCTTAGAGCAAGGCGAGACGGAAAGAACGTCTATGCCTGTCGCAGGGTTGAAATGGCGGAGCTGCGAGAGCACTTGTGAGCAACAGCACCATGACATCAACTTACTCACCTTGACAAAGCCTGAGTCGACGACAAAGCGTATACCATCGATTGTAACACTGGCCTCGGCAATGTTGGTCGAGAATACGACCTTACGAACGCCGATTGGTGGACGATCGAATATTTTAAGCTGCTCTTCACTTGTAAGTCCGGCATGAAGAGGCAGGCCCATCAGTGACTCAGGCTGCCGCCGTCCTGCTAGCATTGAATCGTTTAGCAGTTGCAATGCAGTATCAATCTCGTCGCGGCCAGTAAGGAAGACCAAGATATCACCCTTGCCTTGCTGAGAAAAGTCAATTGGGCTTCTACAACAAAAGGCAAGAAACCCACACTCTCGTGTATACTGACGACGGTCTCGACTGCCGCCCGTACGTAGTCTGGCGCTGGCTCTTTGGTGTACGACACCTCAACGGGATGCATGCGACCGTCTAGACTGATAGCACCGCACTTCTCAGGTCCACCAAAGAAGTCGATAAACTTCTCTGCAGTTAGAGTCGCCGAGGAGACGACAAGACGGAGTTCTGGTCTGTGTTTGAGGATCCTGAAAAAGTCAATTGCTGTCGAACATGGTTTGCGCTGCTCACTTCTTCAGGACGCCAAGGAGGATGTCTGTGTATGAATTCCGCTCGTGTGCCTCGTCGATCTAGCGCTGAGATTAGAACTGACGCCATACCACGACGAACTCACCATGATAACCGAGTATTTCGATAGAAGCGGATCCATCAGCGTCTCCCTGAAGAGCATGCCATCCGTCAAGTACTTGAGCCTCGTGCGACTCTTCGAACTGAGATCCTCGAAACGAATGCTGTAGCCGACCTCGTCTCCTAGGACAGAGCCCACTTCCTGTGCGACCCTCTGAGCAATACTGGTAGCTGCCACTCTGCGCGGCTGTGTGCACGCGATAGTGTATGGAGGCGTGGCCCAGCCTTCTTCCATCAGGTATTGCGGAAGCTCTGGACAAATTAGAGATGATGCATAGAGCCACGCAGCTGTACCCACGCGTAGTCTTTCCACAGCCCGTCTGTCCGACGACTACCGTGACTTGGTATCTCTCGAGCATCCACAGCAGCTTCTGGCCTTGCAGCTCTTAGAACATTTACAAGCGATCTATGCAGCCACATACGATGTTTGTATATCGGCAGAGCCTCGCGCTGGCCCTGCAAGCCGCCATTGCTATTGTGTAATGAAGAGATAGTCAGAGATCCTTCTGCCTCGCTGGCGCGATCAAGCGAGCTGCCTTATACACGTCAGATAATCCTCATCAACACCTGCTACTAACCTGGCGCTGTAGTTCCAGGCTTCCAGAAAGTTGCCATCGTGGTGACTGAATGAGAGAGATAGGTGGAGATACGAAGAGATGGTGCGGCACAGATGGGCACAGAGATGCAGTAAAGTATTCAAATTCTAGTTCATGCTGTCTAGCGTAGTATACAGAGATCACCGCTTTCCTTCCATGAAGAGTACGTGCTGCTTGACTAGAGATGGTCAGGATCGCAGAGATAGAGTCACGGCTTGCTCACCTTTAGGATCATATTTGATAGCGCTCAGCTTCTCAGAGAGACGAGGTCTTTGGCACTGATAGAAGAAGCCAGTCTTTGCGGTGGAGACGAGCCTGACGAGCACGGTTCTGAGAGATCTGTTAGCGTCATGGCCAACAAATACGCTATAAACCCACCTAGCCTTATTTTTCGCCATGATTGTCGTATTCCAAGTGATTTTGAAGAGAGCTCTTCTCTTGAGCAGCGACGATGAACAAAGAATCGGTGGCGGCGGGTACTTCGGCTGGCGCAACGGTGCAGACGCAAATGATAGAGGAATCTAAGCGGCCCTCGCCGTGGAGGCATCTTGTTGCGGGCGGGTGAGTGGCATTGTCTTCTTCCCGCACAATCTCACAAAGGAACAAGACTCGGCGGGATGACGGGCGCTATAATAACGTCGCCGTTCGACGTGGTGAAGACGCGGCTGCAGTCTGATATCTACCACAAGTCCATCGCAGCCAAACACAGCCAAGCGAATGTCAGAGGCATGCGGGGGACTCTCTACCACTTTGTAGAGACAGCACAGCTCATGAGGTGAGTGTTTGGCTCTAGTAATCGATCAACGCTCAATTAAGTATACTACAAGGGACATATACGTCAAGGAATCACCACGTGCGCTCTTTCGAGGTCTAGGACCGACTTTGTTTGGCGTTATACCAGCCAGGTCCATCAACTTCTTCACCTACGGCAACCTCAAGCCCATCATTGCTGGGAGATCGCGCGAGGACTGGTCGACGCATCTGATTGCAGCCGCATGCGCAGGCGTTGTCACTGCAACAGCCACGAACCCTATCTGGGTGATCAAGACACGGCTACAGCTGTCGCCGCAGGTGTCGCATCTGTCTAAGCGCGCCAAAATGTCAGCGTCCAAAGACGTCATTAGAGACATTTTCAAACATGAGGGCTTTAGAGGACTGTATAGAGGTCTTTCCGCATCTTATCTTGGTGTCACAGAGAGCACTTTACAGTGGATACTCTACGAGAAGCTCAAAGACGTGACGAAGGACTCGAATCTGCCATATATGTCCACTATGGTCTCAGCAGGTCTGGCCAAGTCGGTAGCAACAGTCATTACGTACCCACACGAAGTCGTACGCACAAGAATGCGTCAAGGTGTACCCGTAGGTGAGCAGCCGCGGTACACGACACTTTTGCGTACTTTGAATCTTGTTTGGGCGGAAGAGGGCGTTGGAGCTCTATATGGCGGCTTATCAGCGCATCTCATGCGTGTTGTGCCGAATGCTGCTGCCATGTTCTTCATCTACGAACTCGTAACTTATAGATTATAGGCATATCCACCAGCAGTAGCATTCGCTGCAATTGCAAATAGCCTACACGATCATTACAGTCATCTCAAGTCATTGTCAGCCATCTATATACACTCACCACTTCTCACGACTAACTTATTCGACATTGCATGTATGTATCTTCAAATATTTGCATTCCTATATGCGCTGGCCAGGCCTGCTGACTGTGCTCACAATGCTATCGTCCTGAAATTTAAGAGAATGTCTTTGCGCTCTTTCGTGGCGTCTGTCGAGTACAAGCGCAGTTTAGAGCTGCATATCGAAGTGAAATGCGTTTTCTGGCAAATCTGTGCTCCGCTTTTCTACTACTAGACAATATGAGCTACAGCGCGCGCCAATCTCGGTGACATCTCTTGATTGACGCTATGTGGTTGCAAGCGTCGTAGAATTACATGAGCAGACAGCGCTATGCACGCAGATTGTGCCAGACTGTAGCCGTGAGTGTGCCAAGCGTGTGTTTGCAACACGGCAACTCAAAAGCAGTTTACTTGCTGCAGAACGATAACATGTCATAGCTGTTATCTCTGTAAAGGGAGAGGGCATGGGAGAGTGAAATGCACTAAAGCAACCACCCTATCACAACTCTACCCATCTC
>SPNW01000084.1:0-33854 GCA_004918325.1 Wallemia hederae
ACACGTCGATATCGGAATTTATGTACTTGCTTTCGTCGTTTGTCGATACGCAGTGCAGAGCTGACGATACGAAACCGCCAGCAACGACGACATTGTCCCAATTCAGACCGCGCAAGCACCCCTGCGTTAGCGCAGACCAGTCGCTGAGGAAACCTGCGATGCTGCTGTGTATGTAGCGCTCCTCAGGTGCGCGGTCTGCGAGGATATCAAAACACCCAGGCATGACCTGTTTACGAAACACCCTGACTGGCTTGTTGGCGTGGCTTGTGAGGTATGTGGAGGTATTGCTGTCCTTGTAGAGGGTATCTAGAGCAGAGAGCGGTACCAGGAACCGTTTCCAGTCCCTAGACTTTCGTATCGCTTTCTCGTTTTCGTCGATGAAGGCATCGATGTCGATGCTGGGGTTGTCGGCATCGTTTAGCGTGAGGAGACGGCAGTAGTAGATGTAAGACGTCTTAATTGAGTTGAGTACCTGAGAGTGAGTTAGTGTGTGCCTATCTTTGGACCATCACTGAGACTGACGGTGGCCTGGAGATGCGACGGCAGGCTCTCCTTGAAGTCCCTCATCGCTGCCTTTGGATCCTCGAAGAGCAGCTTGCTGTACTTGCGCACGGCGTGGTCCACGAGCGTCGAGATCTTGTTCGTGTCTTCGCTCTTCGCTTGCAGTTCTTTATACGCTGCGTACTCGTTGTCCACGAATGCCTTGCCAGCGTCGCTGAGCTTCTTTCTATCCACAATTAAGTCATAGTAGTTGGTCATCGTTGGAGATAAAGAGATGGGAAAGAGAAAGCAGCGAGATGAGGCAGTAGCGTGGTGCAATGTGATCAAATTTCTTCTAGACGCTGTGATGTACTCAATGCCGACTCCGCTGTCGTCTTCAATTCGTTTTATCTTCGCGTCTCTATTACCGCGACCACCATCTCAATCAGACGTGAAATGAAATTAGCTGCATTATCTCTGATAGCAGCTGCTACCGCTATTCCTCTTCACAGTCGCAGTGATCATCCTTTCGGTATAGCGCTTGAGAAACTGGGTCACGACGTTGGTGATCTCATCGTAGGTGAAGCAACAAGCGATGCAATCAACGTGCTGACCACAACGTAGACCGACGTCGGCGACACAGTCCTCGCTATAGGCGATACACTTCTCTTCAACCCAAACGACAGCGACGACGTCAAGATCTCCAACACTTACAGCTACGCGAACGATAACCTCGGTAATGGCGTTGGCGAGCTCTTCGCAGCGCTTGTGGATATGTCTGAAGGTATTGCTCTTGGTGACACGAGCGAGCAGCGCGCTGATGCGGTTAACGCGAAGTACGCGGATGCTAACACCTCGATTGGAGAGGCATTGGTGGGTGCACTTGAGTAGCTTCAAGACACTCACTAACACCTTATACAGTCCAGCATTCTCAACGCAACGCAACTCTTTGCCAACGATTTGGACAACGACACGCTCAACTTAGACCTCTTCTCTACTGAGGTACAGCAATACATTACAGACCTCAACAACTCAGCTGGTAGCGGTGTAGGCGATTTGCTCAACACTTTCGCTCTCGCGGTGCAGCACCAAGTCTACGAAGAGAACGGACCGAGCGAGGACGCTGTAGCGCAGTCGTATGCTAAGACGACGTCTGAGTTGGGAGATAGTGCGACTGACGTCTTCCAAGTGCTCCAGTCAGCACTTGAGAGTATACTCCGTCAATAGATAAATCGGATTAGCTTGGAAATAGCGAGGGACTCGCCACACATCAACTCATTTGTCACATTACTCTGCACATAGATGGAAAACATTCGGACCCTTTCACGAGATGGAACAGTCTCAGGTATTGAGGAATTTGGTGTAACATTTTCGGACTGCAACGTTTTCAGGGCTGGCGAGGGACTCTCAATGCACAACGTTTGTCACATTGTTTGTCACAAGACCTTACAAACATCATACTTCGCCTCTACGCAAGCAAGGTGAGACTGTTTGGTCGCGTGAAACGTATATGTTTCGGAGCCACTTTGATTGGGGTCTGAAATTGGCAGCAGTAGATACGACACGCAACGCGACTAAGCGCAGGATCACATTCCGGCTGCTTGCTTATCCTCGCAAGAGCCTTCATAGCTCTCAGAATTTATTTTACAAATCAGGGCGCGCGTCCCTGATGATCATTGTGTTTGTCCCAAACATAAAATCTGTTCGGGGAACGAGGACCTGATAGGACTCATAACCTCTTGACACCAAACGACTTACATCAAATCAAAATGAAGATCGCACTCCCACTCCTCGCCATGGTTGCAGCAGCCAACTCCCTCGCCCTGCCCATCTCAGTGAGTGGGTATATAGCGTCGTTCGCTGTCATCTGACCATCCTCGCAGGGCAACTCAGAGTTTGATCAATCGCTCCAACAAATCAACGAAAACGCCGGTGGACTCGTCGACGGTGTTCTGAAGGTAGCGCAACACGCCGTCGGTGGTATTCTCTACGGCGACAACGAGCCAGAGCAGCTGAAGCAAGCGTTCGACTTCGCAAACGAGAACACCGCTAACGGTGTTGGCAACCTGCTCGAAGGCTTGCGCGACTTCATCGACTCTTTGCTCTCGGGCGATTTCTCCGCTGAGCGCGCTCAAGAGGTCCTTGCCAAGTTCGAAGAGACCAACCAGCAACTCGGTGACGGTGTCACTGTGCTCCTCGATGGCATCCAATTGCTCGCCAAGATGATCCTCGATGACGCAAACTTGGATATCTTACCAGAAGAGGAGTTCAACCAGGCTCTCTCAGAGCTTAACGACAACGCTGGTCACGGTGTCGCTGACCTCCTCCAAGCCTTCACCACCTTTATCAACTCTGTCATTTACGGACAAGCCTCTGGTGGTGCCACTGCTGACGAGATCCAAGCTGCATTCAACAAGTCGAACGCTGAGCTCGCCGGTGTCGCTCAACAGCTCCTCACCGCTGTCCAGAACCTCCTCAATGGCCTCTACGACCAAAATTAAGAATGAGACTTGGATGGTCTTGTTTCTTTATCGCACATTCATTAAATCATTGTAACTTAATCGCAAATATAATACTGTCATTGCTTTGCTTATATTTGGTGGCTGTGTCTGTTTCAGTGTCTGTATCGCCCATTGTCTTCTCTCTTCACAGTCGTCATCACCGACTTATTTATTCGCATTTGCATACAAAAATGAGCATATTTCGGCTGGCGTGTGGGAGTATACCGCGGCCGTCGCCCACTGCACTGCCCATCTTCAGCTCATCGATACGCCGTAGCCAGCGCCATATCTCAACGAGCCAACGGCGGAGTCTAAACATGGAAGAGTACCCAACAGAGCGGATA
This sequence comes from Wallemia hederae, assembly GCA_004918325.1. Classification (NCBI taxonomy): domain Eukaryota; kingdom Fungi; phylum Basidiomycota; class Wallemiomycetes; order Wallemiales; family Wallemiaceae; genus Wallemia; species Wallemia hederae. The sequence continues at coordinate 3,326 of SPNW01000084.1, forward strand.
CGGAATTTCTCAGTGGTAGCGCACATCGACCACGGCAAGAGCACACTCTCAGACCGGCTATTAGAGCTGACTGGTACGATCAAGGCAGGACAGAACCAGCAAGTGCTGGACAAGTTAGAAGTGGAGCGTGAGCGTGGAATAACAGTGAAAGCGAACAGTTCGAGTATGATCTACGATTACAAAGGCGACAAATTCCTTCTCAATTTGATAGATACGCCAGGCCATGTCGATTTCAGCTACGAAGTGTCAAGATCCTTAGGCGCATGCGACGGCGCTTTGCTGTTGGTAGATGCAACGCAGGGCATACAAGCGCAGACGCTGTCAGTGTATGAGCTAGCCAGTCAACGCAATCTCACCATTATACCCGTTATCAATAAAATCGATTTACCGGCTGCTGAACCTGATGCTGTTATTGAACAGGTGGTCATGCAGTTCGATCTTGACCTCGACTCGGCTCTTCCCATCTCAGCTAAGTCTGGTCTCAATGTTGAGCAGGTGTTGGAGGCTATCGTGGAGAAGATCCCACCTCCGCCTGCGTCAGAGGTGTCGCCGCGCCAGCAGCCCCTCAAAGCGCTTCTGTTCGACTCCTACTTCGACAAGTTCAGGGGCGCAGTGTCGCTGATCAAGATCGAAAGCGGGATGGTGCAGAAAGGTGGGTCTGGGTGCTATACAGCAAAGACATATCATCTCACCGAGCTTCTCCAGGCGACGTTATCGTCTCGCATCACTCCAAGTCTAAGTACACAGTCACAGAGGTCGGCGTGCTCAACCCCGACGAGAAGCCAACGACGCATCTGCAGCACGGGCAGGTGGGATACCTGGTATGCGGGATGAAAGAGTCCGGCGAGGCGCACATCGGGGACACGATCTATAAGCAGTCGCAGCCAGTGGATGCACTGCCTGGATTCCAGCCCGTGAAGCCGATGGTATTCGCTGGAGTGTTTCCCGTCGACAACAAGGACTTCCTTCGACTAGAAGAGAACGTGAAGCGGTTGACACTGAACGACCCCAGCGTGACAGTGCATCGCGAGTCCTCTAACGCTCTGGGGCAGGGCTGCCGCGTCGGTTTCCTGGGACAGCTGCACCTAGATGTGTTCCGGCAGCGCCTCGAAGATGAGCACGACAGCGAGGTGATCATCACAGCGCCGACGGTGCCCTACAAGGTGGTGCAGGGAGGGAAGGAGCGTGTTGTACGCGTTCCCTCCGAATTTCCTGAGCCAGCCGAGCTCTCGAACCGCAAAGCGTCATTATTCGAGCCGTACGTGAACGCTGAGATCATAGTGCCCGATGAGTACGTAGGCAGTGTGATCGAGCTTTTGTCAGCACACCGCGGCGAGCAGGTAGCGTTCAGCTATCTAGAAAACTCAAATCCGCCACGCGTGCACCTCAAGTACCACATACCGCTCGCGGAGATCGTCACCGATTTCTACGCTAAGTTGAAATCAGCAACGAGCGGCTACGCTTCGTTCGAGTACCAGCAGGCAGACTACGTAGCTAGCGATCTCGTCAAAGTGAACATGCTGATACATCACCGCCCTGTTGACGCACTCGCTATGATTGTGCACCGCTCTAAGTCTATGGATGTAGCTAAACACTGGGTCAAGAAACTTAAGGATGTCATACCTAAACAGCAGTTCGAGGTCGCTATCCAGGCGGCGATTGGACAGAAACCTATCGCGAGAGAGACTATCAAGGCGATGCGCATGAACGTTACTGAGGGACTGTATGGCGGACATTTCGACCGCAAGCTCAAGAAATTGAATCAGCAGAAACGTGGCAAGGCTAAGCTCAAGATGAAGGCGGTCGGGAATATCCACCTCCCACAGAGCGCGTTCTACGATCTCATGAAGAGCTGATTTACAACTTATAGAGTGCATTATTTGTACATGTAGTGATTAGATGAGAAATAAACAGCTGCTGCTGTTGTATGCGTATGCGTATGTCAGTCAGCCGAACCGACCGAGGTAATGTGCCTGTCTGCTCAACCGGAAGAAGTAGTTATAGTACGACTTGCTCTCAGACTTGTTGACGTCTGCGTCGATATACTCGTCATCAAAGTGATCAGGATCTTTCTTGAGCGTAGCGAGTGGAAGGTCTTCCTTCTTGGTGAGGCTGTTAGACCACGTGCGGTGACCGCGCGGCCAGAAGAGCGCTTTCTGCGACTCCCAGAAGAAGGTCCTCACATCGACGCGCGCAGCTTTAGTCTTTATATCGTCAGCGATATTGAAAAACTGCCCATAGTACCGCCCAGCTGCTGTAGTGACGCCTACCATCTCCACGACCATATCACCATGCTTCGCGAGCCAGACGCCGAGCTTGTCAGGCAGGAATGTGTTCAAATAGTCAGTGAAAGAGGTCTTGCCTGGGTATTCGAATACGTAGATAGTCAATTTGGTGAGATTGGGACAACCGCGGATCAGGAGCTCAGGCCACTCGCCCTCGTACTCCATAAAGATGACTCTGAGCATACCAATAGACAGCGTAGTGATACCCTCATGTCTCCACACGAACTCAGTCGACAGCTGGTGTTTCTCCGAGTTAATGTAAGTGAGCGTGGAGAGATTGGGTAGTTCCTCAATAGCGTTAGTGATGTACTCTACTAAATCGAGACGTTCTTCATCGTTGGTGATGTATTTGCCGTAATCGGTGTAAACAGAGATAGTGAGTGACGTCAGCAGACTGGCTTTGTAGGGCGTGTCAGCGACATTCTCAAGGAAGCGGAGCACAGCCAATGCATCGTTCGTGTTGATGAGGCACTTCAAGCGCACGAATTTGAAGCGCGGCTTGATTACGACATGCGTATAGCGACGAGCGGCGTCGAAAGTGAGGAGCTGCGTGCAGGTGCCAGATAAGGCAAAGAGCGCGCTCTTGTCGAGATGCTCCATTATCATTAGCTTGATCTCGCTTGGTAGCGCTAAATAGTCGAACCCGGTGATAGTCCACTGCTTCTTCCCTCTGCCGCCAATTCCTTTGCCTTTGCGTCTGCCTTTGCCTGTCTTGGTCTTTGATTGGCTGCCTTTGTTCGCTGCGTTCTTTGATGCCATTTGAGATGAGTGTTTTGGAAAAGGTACGGCAAGGCGGAAAGTGATAAGCGGTTTGTTTGTGGGTGATTGGGAGTATAGCGAGGGCAACGAGAAAGGCATATCGCGTACCAATCAACTCACTTGAAACCACTTTCTGCCACTTTCTGTGCGTAGAGTACACTATGTAATAATAATATATCGTCAGTACATGAGGGTCGTGATAGGGGAAGTAGTACAACATCTATATTACGGGAGTGATTAGTGGAGGAGGGAGGGAGTGGATATAGTTGAGTCTCGGCGATGTCTCTGTGAATGTCTCGCATGGGCCACTGTCTAAGGCTGTATTTGTGTCTGTGCCTGCGACTGCGACTGCGCGCACTCATAGAGCAACTTGAGTTCATTAAGCTGTATCTCCTCTACCACTTTCCTCGCTCGTGCATTATCCACCGCCTCCAAATCGAACACCTTCTGTATAACCTTGTCGAAAGTGACCTTACTGTATACCTTCTCTAGCAGCGGGTAGCGCATGATGGACAGTCGCTTAAACACTTGCATGCTCTCCATGTCCAATTTCCGTCTCAGTGCTATCCCGATTGTGTATAGCAGGAGGTTGTCGTCGCTGTCGCCCATTTTGGCGGTACGGATGGCGCTATCGAGGTCGTCGTTGAGGAGGTATAAGACTGTAGATTGTGGTGTTAGAGGGAGGGTGTTTGATTGGCGATGATAGTGTTGCTCACCTGCTCGGATATGTATCGACGCCACATTCGCAATGGCTTTATTGAGTAGACCATCGTAGACGAATAGCGGAGACAGTTCTACTCTCGGTCGGTTGGTGAGCTGTGTGTAAATAAAGCTGGTTGACATTTGCAGCTGCTTTTGTTGCTTTTTGATCGTTTGCGAAGAAGGCAGGCGATCGCTAAACCAGATTTTTGGATTTGAGAGTAAATACGTCACACTTTAAAGTGGCGAAAAAGGAAAGTGAGGGGGGAGTGGGTGTGTGGTGATGGTATAGGTATTCTACACCCTCAAATACCCCATTCACACTCAAAAAGACTATTGCTGCGCATTGAAAAGCTTCGAGGGGAGAGACAAGTGTGCGGGGTGCACGGACAGTGAAGCAGTGGTGTATACTATATACGCTGGCAGTACTTTGTTGCTTGCCATATAAAACCCGGTACTTCTCCTTGCTATCTCTTGGTTCAAGGGTTCGAACGGTCGAGATCACTGTGCGATAGCCAATGCGCAGCTGCAGACCGCGGTTGAGGAGTGACGACGATGCTGGTGGGTTGTGGTGGTGTAACTGAGCCTGTCTAACGCAAACCAGGACTACGACGAGGTGGACACTCTGCCGACAGATAGTGAGTGGCTGTTGCGGACAGTCTCGGGACCTGAGGACTGACACTTTGTTAGCCCCATACCACGACTCAAACCACTTGACCGGCCTCGAGGAGATAGACTTCTCGCCCGTGCAGAGACGCCCGTCCACGCTGTCCACTCTGCAGAGCAAACTCAAGCGCAACTCCTCAGTCCGGTCGGTGTCGTCACTGGCGAGCAGAGTGAGGGCGCATCGGAGCATCAGCAGCATCATGGAGCTGTTCAAGACACCGATCGCTGGTACTCCTGCAGACTCAAAGGACAAGAACAAGTCGTTCGATAATATCCCGACGCTGAGCTTCAAATAGAGTGGAGGAGGAAGCGCGGGATGCGCTGATCCTTACACTCACTACTCACTTTCTACTCTCTCATTTTCACTATCCCACTCTCCACACTCCCACTCAGACAACCTAATAGACTCACAAGGTACCCGGATATCCCCTTGCCCTCACGACTACGACTAATAGATATACATTCATGATCGCTTTGCTACTTGTACAGTGCTGTGTGGTGTGGTGTGGTGTGGTGTGTGATGCGTGACTGCTGCTAATTGCTGCATCACCTCAAGCTCGGTATCTGGTCAATGGGGGACGTAGGCGTCGACGGTGACCAATTGAGATCGATGTACGACACAGGCACGATCCCCTGCTTCTTATCGAGGACGAGTGTACCGTGCTCGTCGATGCCAAGAACGCGTTGCACGATCTCCCACTCCTTGTCCAGCTCACCGAGCAGCCAGACGAACTCTCCGCTCTGCACGCCCAGCTCGTGGCTGTTGGCGTCGCTGTCGGGCGTGAACGTGTACATCAGTGGCTTCACTTGTGGTAGTACATCGATAGCACCGAAATGTCGCTTGTCGTGGCTGTGATAAGCGTAGTCACGTACAGCTGTGGTTTGTTAGAATGTGTAAATGCCCAATTGCACACCATTTACAGACTATATTTGTATTTTTGCTCATCGTCGTCACATAATTACTACCTGCCAACGAAACCGTTCACCTGCTCATTCTCATAGTCGTTCCTACGACATGCATCACGTGCACGCCTGTCGCGGAGCTCGCAGTGTCTTCGGAGGTCCTTACGTAATTGTGCTCTTTGAAGGCGTATATGTGTGCTGGCAGGCATTTATGTGCTACTCGAAACAGACCAAGGCACATCTACAACCACTAAAACAAACCGGGCAATGAATCCAATAAGAAATATAAAGAGCGACTTGAAGGGGTTTTTTCTAAACCTTGTTAAAAACGTCGGTGATTTCTTGCAAACTTGAAAATGACGTCATCAAGTTAGTTGCTGCAAGAAACGCAACATCTACATCTACAACTGACTGTTGAAGTCGATGTAGCTTGTAGGTACTATAATCTCATCACCGACAACTACCGTGTTCTGCGCGTCCATACTCTCAACGACCTTGACGATAACATAATCGGTGTCTATCACAGAGAGTACATACACAACTGCGCCAGCTGGTATGTGATACTGACAATCTTTGCTATAGAAGTCGAACAGCATTCGCTTGGGACCGCCATCGACGTTGGTCGGGCTGTCGGTCATTGGCGGTGTCTAGTGGGTGTCATTTGATGCGTTTCTATGTCTGCTACTGTATCTCACTTGTATCAGTATCCAGAGTGAAATGTACTCGTTCAGTCGCTTGACTATTCTGGTTCAAAAGACTCTCATGATGTCAATTGATATTGGCACCACCATTACGCACTTGAGGAGCACATGCGATTGCTGACAGAATAATCCGTGGAGCAGAGCATATGTAACGATAACATTCTATCACCTTCTATCGATGTGATTTGCACTGTGTGTGGTGTGTGTGGTGTGCTCTGTGCTGCACTGAATGGGAGATTCCTTTTGAGCAGAAAATGGTACACCGTCTCTCTGCAAATTTAGCTTGGCACTTTGTTCACAACACAGCGCATCTCCTCAATCACCTTCACCACTCCCTCGCTCATGATGGACCGAGCGGAAGAGGTGGGGTGAGTGATCTGAGAATGATGACGCAGTTGACTGTGTGTGTAAAGCAAGTAGCTCAGCTCTTAGTGTATTTGGTGTACTCGATAAATACCTCTCTACTACGCATACGCCTACGTCTGCCACTTCATCTCTTCGATCCTCACCACCATCTTCGTACGCGGAATGCCTGCTTACAAGGCTCACAATCTCCCAATGGACATCGTGCACAATATCGTGGATGCTGTGCACGATGGCTTTGCGAATTCCGCTGAATACCCAGCTGATCCTTTCAAGAGATTCATAGCCGAGTTCACCAGCCTGCAACTGCTGAACAAGCACTGGTGCACTGCTCTCACGATGCATCCTGGTGCGCAGGTATCAGTGGTCTCTCCAGCGTCGCTAATGTATCCCAGCATACACGACATACCAATACGGTAGTACCAACGATTTCTGGCGCGATCCGAGGCCACACGCGGAGAAGAAGCAATACTTGGAACAAGAGAATGCAAAACTCCGCTCATGGCTACAGGTGCCACGCCGCCGCAACAGAGTGATTCACCGACTAAGTCTGTACATTAAGGAAGACGTCTATACCAATATTCTCCGTCATGACTTCGAGCGTAATTACAAGGATGCCACCTTCAAGTGTATCGTATTCAACATCTTTCCAACCAACACTGGATTTCCTCGATACACCACTAATGAGTTCCGCTTCAAGCTCCCCCGCTCCCTCAAGGCACAAGCTATTTCCGTTGATCTAAACGAGAGCGGAGATATTGTTTGGAGCTCTTTTGGCCATTATACGCGCTCTAATACCATCAGTCTCAGCGTGGAAGGTCAGCGTGGACTCCGCACGCACTCTTTTCAGTCTCACATGCCCACCCACACAGTATTCAAGAAACTCTCAAATCTTTCTATAACACTTCCGAATCTATCATACGACTACAAAGCCTTTTTGCTCGCACATCCCAATGTCACTCACCTGGATATCACTCTAGACGGACCTATGAACTTGAAGCCTTTAGTTTTAGGAGGTTTAGACCATATCCAAAGCCTCAAAAGCACCAATTTTCCACTTGATGTCGGTCGCACGTATCTGCCCTCGCTGAAGCAGTTAGTAGTCGACTGTATATGGCTGCCACTAATGGACTGGGTTGATTTCCCAACAAGTGTAGAAAAGCTACATATACACAATTACCGCGTTGACCAGGGACGTGACCTATTCGCAAAATTTGGGGAACTCGATAACATCAATGACGGTCATTTTCTCCTCAATCCTGCGCAACTACACAAGCTGGACAATCTGAAAGTACTCGAGATCAATAACGTGCAGTCGAACAACCTCATGAAGAAGTTCAATGACGGCGTTTGGGACACTGCGATGCCTCACTTGGAAGTACTAAGATTGGAGGTCGACGGTATCGCACAGGAAGCAGTCGAGCGCTTCGCTCGCAAGCATCCTCGCCTTAGATCTGTCATGTATGGAGCTGAGTTCGTCGAAGGTGATTGGGACGTGGAGCCTTACGTCAAAGGCCCATCGCAAGCTGTCCGCTGCAGGTAAGACTTGGCTGGCTGTTGCAGATCACTTGCGCAGTGCTGCTACGGCTCCGTCGATACATCCATAAGCCTACCCACTATCATCCTCAGATACCAACTGGTCTTTCCCTCAGGCACTTTGTATCGATTCATCGCATTATCTGTAAAACATACATGGCTAGATGTCATTGTGATTCGCATCAAGGGTATTTTTGTCGTGTACCAGCCTAGCTATTTCAACTGCCTGCCAATCTGCGCTACACGACGCCTGCTAATGAGTGCCACTTTTGGGTGAACACCGACCAAGGGAGCGGCTGCTAGCCATAGAGTGTGATATACAATGCATGCCAGTGGTATAGCACAGCACATCTTGACTTCACAGCCTTCTACTTCGCAATCAGAGCTTCCGCCTTCTTCAAACCAACCGTCCAACAGCGACTATTCGGTTTCTGGTGAGACGAGACATTGCGGCAGGGATGCAGGATAGATAGCGCAGCGCCGAAAGACATGGCAGAAAGCTGATGCACCAGAATTCGTGCCATCAACCTGTCTTCCCATATCAACTCGATAGATCGAAGCATCCGGCGAAGCGGAGATGGAGATATTGAAAAGGTGTAGAGCAGCTGGTATGACCAATGGACAAGAGCCATACGCGGTGCCCCCTCTAGCCAGACAAGCCTGTATCGTCAACCCGTCTTCAAATCGTGCCCATCAGTCGATGACAAGAGCCGATGAGCGTGTACCAAGGCCAACAAGGAGCATCTATGATTTTATAGCGACCAGTCTACCTGAATTTACCACTGTTGCTCCGTCAATGCCAGGATATCCAATCAGCTCCCACTATCAGATTTGACAAGAAGATAACTGCGAGGAGAGGCTGTGAAGCAATAATACGAAGATCATGCTCGGCGCAATCGCCAATCCGCGCTCGCATCTCCCGTCTCGCCACGTTTCCTTAGCAAATCAACATGAGCACATTCCCGGGAAGGCTACGAGAGGCTGCGGTGGCGGTATGATAGAGGTGGTAGCCACAGACCCCATAGGCGCCTCTCCCGCACTCTCATCTCCCTCCGTAAGCCTCGGAAGCATATTAAGACCACGTCGACGAGCACAAAGAGAGCAAACATACCCATCGCATACTGAATGGTACGGGCAAAGAATATTAATCTCGAAAGCGTGACCTTCACATTTTTTATCAGCCCCCTCCTCCCCATCTCATCCCTTCAATCTCAACCACCATCTTCGCAGAGATGAGCGCCTACAAAGCTCACGATCTTCCGATGGATATCATTCATTGTATCGCCGACGCCGTGCACGATAGCATCGATCTTACATATAGTGGCACAGAGCTTCTCTTCCCTATTTTCAGGTGTTTTCTCACAAACATGCAAAGGCTCAACAAACACTGGTGCACATCTCTTAGAGCGCATCCAGGTGAGTATTATATCTCGCTGTCGACATCGCTGATTCGTCATAGCGTATATGACATATGAATGTGGAATGTTATGTGCCGAAGGCAGCGTATACGACTCGGTTAAAGAAAGAAACGAGTTCCTCGAAAAGAACATTGCAGACTTTCAATCTTGGCTGCAGGTGCCATATCGCCGTGACAGAGTCGTTCACAAGCTGACTATTATTCTCGAGGATGAAATTTATTGCCAAGCATTACGTTCCATATTCGATGATAAATTTGGTGAAATAACTACACATCAAGTGAGAATCATCTCTTTGACGTGGAGCAGCTTTATTATGGAGCCTCTTCCTGTCGTACGGCTGCCAAGTTCCCTCAAGGCACGAGACATTTTCATTGATCTGAATCGTTGTAGCTTATTGGACTGGAGCACTTTCAGCGACTATGCTCGACACAATGCGACAAGTCTCAGCATCCGCGGACTCAAGACAACTCGCGATCTCTCTCACAACTTGCCATCTCATACTGTGTTTCAGAAGCTCTCAAAGCTTTCAGTAGAATTTAGCTACAGTGCCTATGACTTTGAGATATTTTTGAAGGCCCATCCCACTGTGGACCAATTAGAGGTCTTCATATGTCGACTGTACAATACACCCAAGCCTCAACAGTCTTTGAGAGGGATGGACAAGATCAAGAGCCTCAAGTGCAACGGTGCCCATCTCCTTTTTAGCAGCTCGCACCTCTCAGCGCTTAAGCAATTGACGATTGAGGATATGTGTGGACCACTTTTGGACTGGAGCGACATGCCAGCATCGCTCGAAGAGTTGCGCATTCAGTATGTCGGTATAAGCCGGGACATATACCCATATGACTACAGGGACCGGTATGCTGATTACATTGGCGAGGATCACTTGCTTTTCAGCCTCACCCAACTTCAGAAGCTGCACACTTTGAAAGTGCTTGAGTTTACTCACACAAAGTCCCCGACTCTAGCAAGGAAGTTCAACGACGGTGCCTGGGACGATGTAATGCCTTACTTGGAAGTGCTGAAGCTCGAAATCGATGGCGTTGCGAAGAAGGCCGTAGATCGTTTTGTCAGTAAGCATCCTCGTCTCAAGTCTGTCAGCTATGGAGTGGAATATGGCTTCAATGAAAGGAGGAAGGATCGTTACATCAAGGGTCCATTGGAAGCATATCGCTGCAAGTAGGTAGTGCGCGGTAGAGCTTCATCAGGCCTCGCTGCTATAGCTGCAGCTTTATATCAAACACATCAAGCAATCTCATACCAATCTCTTTAGCTCTTACACAGCTTTGTACTATCAATGCATATCTGTATCGCAATTGTAGCTAGCACCTTAATGCTCCACGGCCTAGTCTAAGCATTGAGACGAATGTTAGTTGTGATGAATTAGTATGCATGGTATTGTTAAACAACATGGTATTGAAAGTTGAGCTTCAGGTATTTTCACTTGACATTGTGACGGGTTTGATGCACTACAGCTTCCTCAGATTGCCACTCTTCTCAGAGCACGCGTACTCTTCTCCTCGAAAACTTTTGAAGGCTTGGTGAAATCCGTGTAATAAATTGCTAGGTACTTTAGTGGTAGAGTAGTCAAAAAAGCTTCACCGGTCTTGTCGTATCTACCACGAGATCTGCAACAGATGTACAACCCCTGAAGCTTTGGGTACCTGTCCATTAAGTGTTCGAGAGGGAAGTCCTCATTACTCCATAGATTGTCAGAACTTTCAAACCAGAGCACTAAGCTTGTAAGTCTGTCGTGAGACAATAGAAATTGCCTTATGTATCGATCCGCAATGCCGCTCCGACGAAAAGTAAAGTCAATACACAGCTCTTTTAAATGTGTCATCCGAGACACAGCGTAGGAAAGCAGCGATAAGGTCGTCAGAATGTTGTCCTCGTCAAGAATACAGTAACAAATTGTAAGATTTCTCAGAAAAAGTCAGCGTGTCTCTACGGTCTTGACATGTACAACTTACGTAGTGACGCTCCTCATCCTTTTGGAGCATAGAGCTTTCTGATGGAAATGAATGTCATGTGAAGTCTTGGCTTCTCTCCTTAGAATTGTCCAATCTTTGTAGATGCTTTTCTCTAATTCCACCATAGAATTAAAAGCGTCACTGACGAGGCGGAGAGAACAGCGGTCTTGAGCGCTCAAGTACGTGAAAATCTCTCTGCGCAGCTCGTAAGGAAGATAGGGCATTCTGAATCGCTTTGCCGGCATGTTTGTTTGTTGATGGTGACGGTGCGAGCAAGAGAAGGCAGCGAGCATTTGAGGTGGTAAAACCAAGACGAAGTCAAATTTCAAGACAGTCTCGTCGTTGTATTTGGCAGGCAATTGTGCAACAGTGCGATTGTGGCTTCCAGCAGTGCGAATGCTACGTTGAGTCGATGATCGTGAACGTCGAGCTCGCGCAAACAAATACCAGAGAAAACGTTGACTAACATAAGCTGCTAGCGGTAGCAATGCTAGCTTATCTAAGCTCTACAATGGATGCTTCTTCGTATCCGCTAATCCTGATAAGCAAGTGACGTAAACAATTCAAAAGATGGCTGAGATGAACTGCAGCGGCACGAAGATAATGATAGTAGCCATAGCTCCTGTATACTACCATTTAAAGCTCGCATCTCCCTGTGAAAGCCTCGAAGTATACGCAAAGACCGCGCGACGAGACCAAACAGAGCGAATATACCCGCCTCATACTCATTGGTGAGGGCAGAGCACTTGAGACTCGAACACGGTCATGTCGAATCCTTTAACAATCTCTTTCTTCGCCTCTCATCTCTTTCACTTCGACCACCATCTTCTATTCAGAGATGAGCGCCTCCAAAGCTCACAACCTTCCAACGGAGCTTATCCTCTGTATCGTGGATATCGTGCAGAGTAGCTTCGACTTCTTTACCTTCTATCAATTCACAAAAGAATTCGTAAATATGCAATTACTCAATCGGCACTGGTGCGCAGCCCTCAGGACACATCCTGGTATGTAATACCGTACGGGTCAGCGGCGACATCACTGACTCATGCTAGCGTACATGACAACCGAGATCGGCGACTGCTTTGCCGAAGAACGCGAAGAACTCTCAGTTAGCGAAAGATACTATATATTGGACAGGAATGTTGCAAACTTCAAAGCTGGGCTGCAAAAGCGAGATCGTCGCAATAAAGTCGTTCAAAAACTTATTATCTTTCTCGACGACGAGCTCGATTGCGGTGCTTTTCGTTCAATATTCGATAATCACTTTGATGTCCTTTTCATAAATCAGTTGGAAATCAGGTGTTTCTCAGATCGCTTAGAAGAGTTCGAACCTTTTCCTGCTGTCTTGCTCCCCGACTCCCTCAAGGTGCAAAAAATCTACGTAGCCTTCGGCTCGCGCATGGTGCTGGACTGGAGCATAATCAATGAGTACCTCCGCTGCAACATCACAAATCTTGAGCTCTTTTGTCTACCGAAGTCTCGGAATCTCAGGTGCAATTTGCCATCGCACAACGTATTCGAGAAGCTTTCAAAGCTATTACTGATGTCAGCAGGCGATCCGGATGACTTGGAAGGGTTCTTGAAAGCTCATCCCACTATAGAGCATCTGAAATTTTCAATTAGGCGGCAACACTTTACGCCGAAGCCACATAAGGTTCTGAAAGGGGTGGAGAATATCAGAAGTCTCATTGTCGGACAGTGTCACCTTGACTTCAGCAAGACATATCTTCCCTCACTCAGGCAGTTGACGATCGATGAAATGTGGGAACCGCTGGTAGACTGGAGCGACATGCCAGAGGCATTGGACGAGTTGCGCATTCAATACGTCGGTATGAGCCGGACTCTATATGGGGATGATAGACACTACAAATTCGCCGATTACATTGGCGAGGATCACTTGCTGGTTAACCCCAATCAACTCCAGAAACTTAACACTCTGAGAGTGCTTGAGATTACTCACACAAAGTCGGCAACTCTAGCTAGAAAGTTCAACGACGGCGTCTGGGACAATACAATGCCTCACTTGGAAGTGCTGAAGCTCGAAATCGATGGCGTTGTGAAGGAGGCCGTAGATCGCTTTGTCAGTAAGCATCCTCGTCTCAAGTCTGTCAGCTATGGAGTGGAATATGGCTTCAATGAAAGAAGGAAGGATCGTTACATCAAGGGTCCAGTGGAAGCATATCGCTGCAAGTAGGCAGTGCGCGGTAGGGCTTCATCAGGCCTCTCTGCTACAGCTGCATCTTATATATCAAGCACATCAAGCAAATCAAGCATCTCATACCAATTCTCTCTCAAATACCTTCTCTGACATCATAACAAAGGTCTCAGACACATTGCATATTAGCATTCGACTTGTCTGCACTCATGTATTTATGACAATCATAATATTACACTTAAATTGTGTGCAGAGAATTGTTGAAAAGCCTGGATAAGCGTGATATTAGAGCATGCATGGTATATTAGAACACTGATTAATAAATTACTGTTGCTTGGGATGCCGATTCACTCGGCTTATTTCCTTGATGTGAGCTTAGCTCTTACACTCTCTTGCTGCCTGTCTGCCTTCCTGTCGTCCTAGTAAGGAACTCTCGTCAATGCTAAGACGCTCTTCTCCTCATAGATACTCTTGCTGCACCCTGACGGAGAATCTGGGTTACCAATGTAGACTCCTAGTGCTTTCAGCGGCAGCTCAGTGACGAGCCTGATCATAGCCTTGTCACATTTACCAGTTTCGATGAAGACGAGCGCCAGTCTCCGTAAGTTTGGATATCTATCCATCAAGTGCTCCAGCGGAGAATTGTCTGGCCAGAGTACATCAGAGCTCCTAAAGTACATCCACAAAAACTCGACATTGTCATTTGATAGTATAAATTGATTCAAGTCGACGTTGACGACACTTCTGACACTCGACTTGGCGTCTTTTACCTCGTAAGAACGCTTTAGATGCGTGAAATTGAGACTCAGTGTCGACAGGTTCTGCATCTTTGACACGGCAAATGGAAGCAATGACAGGGTCGATGTGACATTGGCGTAGTCGACGAAGCGGTAGTCGATTGTCAGCGTCCTGTAGGCGGTGAGCATGGAGAGGTGCAATAGAGTATGACCGACGATGTGACACCTCGTATTCTAACAGAGCAGAGAGCGTCGTAGTGGAATTTTATATCGTGAAAGAGTTTGTTCTTTGCATTTGTGGTGTTTGCATTTGTGGTGTTTGCGTTTGTGGTAGTTGCTTTCGTGATAAACCAGGAGTCGTAGATGCGGCTCTCTATTCCCGCTATTAAGTTGAAGTAGTCGTTGACGAGGCTGAGATTGCTGAGGTCTGTAGAATCGAGGTAGCTGAATATCTCTCTGTGAGTTTCGTCTGGCAGATTATGTAGTTTCATTTCCATCTTTGTTTGTTGATGATGGTTCGGTCGAAAGAAGGTTGACTGAGATCTAGACCGTTACGTCATTTCGCATAGTTTATATGTTTGCGAGGTGAAATTGCGACCAAACTCTATATACTGCCTATTGGCATCGTTACTTGTTGCTCACTTGGCCAAGTCATCTATATGTCTGAATTGAGCAATCAAGCCGGTCTTCTCATTCTGCTGTACTCGCTGCAGGTGGCTCGTGGTGACCTTGTTGAATACGCTGAGTTTGGATTGAGGTATTGATCCATCTTTTTTGTCGCATTGGTAGCCTATTACTAGATTGCGGACAGGGAGTGAAGCCAAATACAGCTCCATCAGCTCGTCCAGTTCGTTATCGCGCTGAGCGAACCATATTGCCAATTTCTTGAGATTGGGATATCTGTCGAGGAGCTCTGCGTACGGAAATCTATTTGGTTTGATATGCTTGCTGCTCCTAAAGCAAAGCACGAGCTCTTCGACCGTCTCGCTAGGCAGCACAAAGTCAATTAATTGGGCTTCAATATCTCTATCTCTTCCACTTCCGCAAGTGTAGCAACTCCTTCCGCTGGGGACTGGAACACAAACAGTAGGATCGTCTTCGCTTCTGTATCTGAGGCCCGTGAAGTCCAGCTCCAATGATTGCAGGCTTTTCATTCGAAAGACGGCGCAAGTGAACTTCGATATGGTGTTGGCGATATTGCGCTCATTCACGTAGTAATCGATGCTAAGATGGCTAGTGAACAGTTTAGACGGTGATTTGATAAGAGTGCCGCACTCACTTGACGTATTCTCTCCTCCTAGACGAGCTCAGAGCTCTGTAATGGAAGTCCACACTATATATAGAGTTTTGTTTGATAGTCCACGATGAGAAGTACTTCTCTACATCATCGAACAGCAAATTGTACTTCTTTGTTAGCGTGAGCAGTGTCCTTAGCTCCATTGTCGACAGCTGCTCGTATATGAGCATCCGCAATTCGTATGGCAGTCGGGTGAAGTCAAATGTCGGTGTGGACGACATGGTGGGGAAGATCAAGGAAGCAGGCGTGTTGAGATCGAGAATGTAATCGATTTTTCATTGTATATAAATGCATGCAGTACAACAATTTCTAAATACCAACAGACAGAGTAGTAGCCATAACAAGAGTTGAATGTCTATCCCAAATTTCCTGAACTTTAACAAGCAAAGCTGCGCAATTCCTGCTATCTGGTGTACTCTCTAGTGCCTGATACGCATTCTCTGACCAGCGTCTAAGGAGAGGAAGTTTGCCACCTTCCGCGAGGACTCTACCGCCATCGAGGTCATCAGCGAGGGAGGTGACAGCTAGAGCGACAGCGACGGAATCAGGGAGGACGTAAGCTGGCAGAGCGGGTGCGACCTCGAGAGCTTCAGGTGCGAGTACGTGCAAGAACTCAGGCGCGTTGCGCGCCGACCACAGCATGAGCGCTAGGGTGCGTAGCAGTGGAGCGAGCAGTTCCTTGTCCAGCTTCACGCTTACTTGCTGATTGAGTGCGCGCCATAGCTCATTAATTAGCGGCATCACGAAGCACTCGCTGGCTATCAGCGCGAAGTTGACTCCATGCACTCGCGCATTCCGATCTGCTAGTCTGTATTCTTCGACGGCGTTAGTGGGAGCGTGCATAACGTCTGCATTGTTGCTGCTCTCTTCCACTATCAAAGGCTTTTCGCGCCGCTTGCTCTCTACACGCAGCTTACGCTCACGCGCCACGCTTGGAAGCGCGTCGCCAGCCTTCGTGCGCGCGTCAGCGATGCTTGCTTGTGACAGCTCCTTAAGGATCTGCTCGATTTCAGAGTCGTTGGCGACGTTTGCGGGAATGGCTTTCTTGGTTGTGAGGGGTGTGTCGGAGGGTCTAGAGACGCTGCGAGTGGATACTCCCGTAGACAGCTCCCGCACTCCCAACCCTAATGCTTGCAGAACAGTCAGGCGCTGTCTCAGCGACAGCGACGTGCTGAACAGGTGCTGGGTGAGGCATCTGGGCGATTTCGTTAATTACATCGTGGAGACATAGAAATCACCCACAATCCTGCTCGCTGAGGCGACGACACCACGAGTACTCTCAGCGCCTCGCTCCGCAACTCCTCGAATCCCTTCAAAGCGAACTGGTCCTGCATAGTGAGCAGTGTGAAAGCGAGGTTGTTCGAGTTCTCGAGCAGCTCTCTCTGCTCCCGCTTGTCGTTGATCAGCGCAGCCGCCCACGTCAGACCCACCTCCTGCATCACGGCCGCCTCGTTGCCCTCCTTGCCGTCGTACCGCAGCAGGTCGTTCAGCTCTGCGATGTACACTGGTCTACCGACTTTGCTTTTCGAGAGGATGGTTGGGTCGTTGGCTGCCTCCTCGTCATCGCTGTCTGGCTTGTTGGTTTGGAGTTGGTCGACGTCGATGGCGTATCCTTGTATTGAGTCGTCACTGTCGCTGTCACTATCGTCGTCGGCGCGCCCGTCTGCTAAGCCACTCGTGGATGGCTCAGGCGGCTGCTCGATGATGGGGTCTGGAATGCTGCCATCGTCAGCCTTCGACCTGTTGAGTAGCTCCATCACACCCTGTATCTCTCTCCTCCCCAAGCCACTACCTGTGAATGCGTCTTCCCCAAACACCAGCCTATCGACGCCGTCGTAGTTTGCGAGGTGCTGCGCGACCAGCATGCCTAGCAGCTTGCCGAGTGGGCTAGAGAGCGAGAGGTATGTGGGTATAGCGTTAGTCACGCTACTGTCGTGCATGAGGTTGCTGGGTATGCGCTCCTTAACTGAGTCCTTCTGGAGCAGGAGCAGGAGGATGGTGGAGTAGAGGGTGAGTTGGGTGATTGGTGCTTTCTTGATAAATGCGGTGTTTGACCATAGATTTAGGATACTTCGGAAGACGGTGTATGAGTGAGTCGATCTGGAAATCCAGAGTGCGAGCGCGCGCATGATCTTCTCATCGGCCAGAACTCGGTTTCCGCTGCATAGCGCACTTGATATAGTGTCAACATTGCTCTCCTGAAGCAGTCCGAATGTATCAGTGAGCAGCTGTGCCGTTTCTGCGACATTTCTACTTGAATCTTTCACCGCGTTGAGGAATTCTTCGAAGTATGTGGTGAGTTGGCTTGGCGTGAGGTCGAGCAGCATCTCCCTGAGTCTGTCGCAGCATTTGGGGTGTTTGCTGGAGTAATTGAGTGCCACGCTCCAGAAAGAGTGGAATCTGTCGCTGTACCGGACACAACCGAGCAACTGAAGGCGTTCGAGGGGATAGCTGGAGCACTTTTGAGGTGCGGCAGTGACTGCTGATAGATAGTCACGAGTGTACTTTGCGATGAAGTTGCTGCTTGGGCGTCAGCGTGATTGTGCTGAGTGACGACACTCACTCTGGTTCTAAAGACGGTGGTATGTGTATTCTAGACAGTGCCTCGCCTTCTCTGACATTCGCAATACGCGTAGGCAGGCGAAGGAAGGTATCGACGGCTTCTTCGTCGGTCGCGCCTTTGTAGAGGTTGAGATGGGCGACTAGGAGCTGGAGTAATGCGACAGCGCAGGAGATGTGCTGTTGTGGCGCATCACTAGAGAGCTGCTTGGATATCTGCTGCGCTGTGTCTTTGAGTCTCGCCTCAGCGCTGCTAATCAGTAGCTGACGCAATTCGCGGTCGTTTCTGAGCTCGTCGAGGAGAGATGGGAGGAGATGCTGCAATCTGTCGACGTAGACCTTGTCAGAGAGGCCTTTTCGCAGCTCAGCCTTGTAATTTGAGAGATGGTCCGTCATGCAGCGGGCGAGATGGTGGGAGTTCTACATCAAGGGAGATGAATGGTGAGTGAGGGATGGTGTGTGTACAGAGGATGTCTGTGAGGCGTGTGAGGCTTGTTCTGCTGGTTCTTTGTATCTCGCGGTTACGAAGATGATTTGCTCGAGAATTGAAAGAGATGGGACAGAAGAGATGGTTGAATAAGGAAACAGAATCCACGCAGACATCACAGCGTTGCTCCCATTGTCGCTGCTCCCCTCATCTTCGCAAATCTCCCTGCCAAATACATCCAGTGCAAATTTATTGGGAGAAGAGATGCAGAAAAACGCAATGGTGACTATAAAACACCCTTGAGAATACCCACTAAACCCCCTCAACGCTCAAATAAAAAGTAATTTTTTGACCCGCCTCGCTCTCCTCAGATTTGATGCAATGAATCTTCTTTACCTGCTTCCAAGTCGTTTGAGATGGTGAATACGGCGTTGAGGCGTGAAATAGCACTAACAATTGCAGCCAACGCACTTGCACAAGAACCGTAAGAGCAGAGGTCACGTCAGTGCCGGCCACGGTCGTATCGGTGTGGGTACACGAATCGCTGGGAATACACAGCGCTGACAGCACCACAGAAACACCGTAAGCATCCAGGTGGTCGTGGTTTGGCTGGTGGTCAGCACCACCACAGAACCAA
Source organism: Wallemia hederae (assembly GCA_004918325.1). NCBI lineage: Eukaryota > Fungi > Basidiomycota > Wallemiomycetes > Wallemiales > Wallemiaceae > Wallemia > Wallemia hederae. Next base: position 22,441 of record SPNW01000084.1, read on the forward strand.
CTTCGACAAGTACCACCCAGGTTACTTCGGTAAGGTTGGTGACCGTCGCTACCACCTCAAGCACAACCAACACTGGAGACCAGTGCTCAACATTGACAAGCTCTGGACTTTGGTCACCGAGCAGGACAAGTCCCAGACCGAGAAGAGCAGCGACTTGGTCCCAGTTGTCGACACCCTCGCCCACGGCTTCGGTAAGGTGCTCGGCAAGGGCAGAATCTCCAAGCCAGTCATCGTCAAGGCCAGATTCGTTTCTGAGCTCGCCGAGAAGAAGATCAAGGAAGCTGGTGGTGTCGTCGTGCTCACCGCGTAAACGAGAGTTGTATGATTCAATTTATTAGCTCGCTTTAGTTGGGAGGGGAGAGTCTTGTGTGCTGTGGGTGTGTTGTGGTGTTTTGTGTACATTTTGTGCGTTTTTGTGTCTTCTCGCTTGGCAGATTTTATTGGGAGGGAGAGAAATGAGTTACAAGGGATCGGAATATATACAAAGCTACAGGCATTGCTCAGGCTGCTCTCTTCATTTCATACGTGCTGTGTACTCGTCTCCAATCACTGCCATCTCTATCACCGGTACCACCACCAGCGATAACGACGAAAGCGAGAGATGAAGAGTATAGCTGCGTTGTACACACTGTACACACCCACACACATTCATATCAATGCATAATTCATCATTTCGTCAATTACATAGGGTATGACGCGCTCACTACCACGCTACACAACAGCGCTCTCTGAGCTGGTCTTCTTCGAGCCAAGCGCCTTACGAGCCTTTCTCTTCTCCTTGCTGATAGCCACCGACTTGCGCACGTTGAACCCGTCCTGGAATATCGCCTGCACCTCCTCCAAGTGCAGACCAGCCGTTTCTGGATAGCAGAAGAACAGATACGTCCAACCCACAGTGACGAAGCCGGCGAAGAGCGCAAACGTGCCAAAAGGTGTGATGCTCTCTTGCATCGTCAGATACGACTCGCTGATGGCGAGGTTGCATCCCCAATTCGTCGACGTGGCTATACCGGTACCAACACCTCTAACATCCAGCGCGAACAGCTCGTTCTGGAGCCACGGCACGACACCTAGTCCTACACCATACAACGCCACGTAAGCGACAAAGCCAATAATGACTGCGATTTGCCTGCCAGAGTCGTAATTGCCGTTGTCCTGGAGTCTGTAATTGGTTGACTCGGTGAGGTAATACAGAGACACAATGCACCAGACACATCCAAGGATAATGCCAGGCGCAGAAACCCCAACAACCAACTTCCTCCTACCAATCCTGTCAACAAGGAACATGCCTACCCCGGTGAAGACAAAGTTCGTGGCTGCGATAACAAGACCACCGCTGCCTAGGTGTCAGTGTGTTGAGTTGTAACGCTGTTGACTCACGTTGGTGCATTCTGGAAGCCCAGTTGCTGGAACAGTGTTGGACCAAAGTAAGCGAGACCTGTCGTAGTGTTATCGTCGCCTCTAAATCTGTCAAGGCCACCTACCATTGAATCCAGACAACTGCTGTATTGCTTGCAGACACATGGCCAAACTCAGTGCACGCGCGTTCTTCGGCACGGTGACGAGAGACTTGTAGAGTTGCCAGGTGGTATTCTGCTGCGACACGCGCACGCTCTCGTCAACGTTAGCGGTGAGGATGTCGAATATGAGCGCCAGCTCCTCCTGAGTAGCGTTCTCGTAGACGCGCGCAAATGCGCTGTAAGCCTTCTCCGTGTGGCTGCGCGAGAGCAAGTACCTTGGGGACTCGGGCAGGAAGTGGATGGCGACGGCTTGATAGATAGCGGGTACTGCGCCAATCACCAGCATAATACGCCAGCCTTTGGGTGCGTGAAGGAGAGCTGCACCAAGTCCGTACGAGACGACCTGTCCGAAGGTGATAGTGACTGAGTTGATAGCGACGAGTTTGCCGCGGATGCGCGTCGGGCTGATCTCGCTGATGTACATGGGTCCAATGCAGGATGAGAAACCGACACCGAAACCGAGTATCAATCTGCCAACTGCGGCTTGTGCGACTGAGTACGAAGCACCAAAGATTACCGTTCCAATGCAGTAGCAGATGTCGCTGATGACTAGCACCCACTTGCGGCCAATCTTGTCACTCAGCGCACCCGCAAAGATGGAACAGACGAATGCACCGGCCGTTGTCATTGCCGTGATGACCTCTGAGGAGTGGTGTGAGCTGTGGAAGTGGTACTCAAATTTTACGCTTACCCTTGTGGCTCGACGTGAGAGGCTCGCCGCCAAGATCGTTGCCTACGGAGACAGTAATACTACCGATGATACCAGTTTCGTAGCCTAGCTCGTGAGAAGGGTGCTTTTCTCAAGACACACGTACACACCGAACTGAGTTCATTAGAAGGAGCAGACAGGAAGGCGCAACACTCACCATGAATCCAGCTACAGCTGCCGTTACACATACGAAAATAATGTAGGGCGTGACCTGCTCCAGTCAGCGAGCGAGCATGTTTGAGACCATCCCACGCACCTTCTCTTCACCCTCAGCAACGACCAGCTTCTCATCGACGTCTACAAATCTTGACTTTTTATTGCTGTCCAGATCAGCATCCCCGTCTGCATCTTCTACGTGCTCAACTGTCCCGTTGAACCGCTTCTTGTCTTCTTCGGTGAAACGTTTAGGATTCGACATTTCAGAATGGGGAAGAAGGAATGAAGAACAAGACTATTATATACGTTTGGCATGTAATTAAATTCAGATGATTTACACACGCGGCCAATCAGCGTCACGGTACCCGAGCTCCGTCGCAACCGGCGATGCCTTTTTTGTTCATCGAAAGAAGGTACGCATGCGGAGGGGGATGTGCATAGGGGGGACAGTGTGATTAAATGGGGATTTGAAGTGCGAATTGTTGGATTTTGTATGCAATTTCTAAATTACTCGCCAAGTCGGCTGGCTGCTGCTTCTTCACCGCTACTACGACGACGGATTCTGATGATTTGAGGATGCAAAGCAGAGAAAGAACAGCCGGGATACCTGAGAATCGCTAATTATTTTCGTATCGTTCCTGTCGCCCAATAATTCCCAAGTATTCCTCCTCAGCGTTCACTATGACGCGGATCCAAAGCGCTGCGCAGGGATGAGATCACAGGGCGCATTGTACGCGTAATTCGTGTCGCTGATCGTGGTTCAAATACGCTAATCGAGAAGCTCAGTCGATTTGTACGCGCAGAATGCATATTCATGATTTCGTCAAGTACATTGGGTATATATAACACGCCTAAGCGTTATTAGACAGACGCTGGCGTTAAGGTAGCATCCTTCTTCGACGCAGCAGCCCTACTCGCTCTTTTCTTCTCCCTGCTCATCACCACCGACTTGCGCACGTTATATCCGTCGATAAACAGATTCTGCACCTCCTCCAGAGGCAGACCCGCAGTTTCCGGGTAGCAGAAGAGCAGATACGACCATCCCAAGGTGACAAAACCAGCAAAGAGCGCGAATGTGCCTGGAAGTTCAGCGATGGCGATCGTATTAAGAATGTCACGTACCGTGCGGTGTTATGCTCTCCTGCATGGTCAGATACGACTCGCTGATGGCTAAGTTACATCCCTATGGATTGTCAGTCGGGCATTCGATAGCCTCAGCGCGCTACCCACCCAACACGTCGAAGTAGCAATTCCGGTTCCGACGCCACGGACGTCAAGTGAGAACAGCTCGTTCTGGAGCCACGGCACTATTCCCAGACCGACGGCGTAGAAACCGACGTAGGCGACGAAGCCAATAATGACAGCAATCTGCCTGCCAGAGTCGTAAGCGCCGTTGTCTGCAAGTCTGAAATTGGTTGATTCGGTGAGGTAGTAGAAAGACACGATGCACCAGACACATCCAAGGATAATGCCAGGCGCAGAAACCCCAACAACCAACTTCCTTCTACCGATCCTGTCAATGAGGAACATGCCTACCCCGGTGAAGACGAAGTTGGTGGCTGCGATGACAAGACCGCCACTGCAGGGTGTCAGTATGATGGATGGAAATACATTTAACTCACGTCGGCGCGTTTTCGAATCCCAGTTGTTGGAACAGTGTTGGAGCGAAGTACGCCAGGCCTGTGAAAGCGTTAAGAGGCGTTTGAAAGGCGTCTCGCCAGTCAGGAGCACCCACCGTTGAATCCACTAAGCTGCTGCACCGCCTGTAAGCACATGGCTAGACTCAGAGGACGCGCGTTTTTCGGCACGGTAACGAGTGACTTATATAGCTGCCAGGTGCTGCTTTGCTGCGACACGCGCACGCTTTCGTCCACATTGGCAACAAGCAGATCGAACTTCAGCGCAAGCTCTTCCTTGCTTGCGTTCTCGTATACACGCGCGAACGCGTTGTAAGCCTTCTCCGTGTGGCTGTGTGAAAGCAGGTATCTTGGAGACTCGGGAAGGAAGTGGATCGCGATGGCTTGATAGATTGCAGGAACTGCGCCAATTACCAACATGATGCGCCAGCCTTCGGGTGCGTGAAGAAGACCAGCGCCGACGCCGTACGATACCATTTGACCGAAGGTGATGGTGACCGAGTTGATGGCGACGAGTTTGCCGCGGATACGTGTGGGACTGATCTCGCTGATGTACATGGGTCCAATGCAGGAGGAGAAACCAACGCCGAAACCAAGTATCAGTCTGCCAACTGCGGCTTGGGCGACTGAGTACGATGCGCCAAAGATTACCGTTCCCACGCAGTAGCAGATGTCGCTGATGACTAGCACCCACTTGCGGCCAATCTTGTCACTCAGCGCACCCGCGAATATGGAACAGACGAATGCACCGGCTGTTGTCATTGCCGTGATGACCTCTAAGGAGTGGTGTGAGTGATTTGCAGTTGAATTCAAGAATTACACGCACCTTTATTGCTCGCCGCAAGGGGCTTACCACCAAGATCGTTGCCTACAGAGACAGTGATACTGCCGATGATACCAGTTTCGTAGCCTACTCAGTTAGATGAGCGATCATTTCGAGACACCAACACACACCAAACTGTGCAATAGTCAGACTGAGCAGGCGGGAAGACACAGCACTCACCATGAATCCAGCTACAGCGGCTGTTACACATACGAATACAATGTAGGGAGTGACCTACGCTGGTCAGCGAGCGAGAACGTTTGAGACCGTCTCACCTGCCTTCTCTTCGCCCTCTGCGACCACCAGCTGCTCGTCGACATCGACGAATTGTAGCTTCTTTCTGCTTTCAGCGTCGGCGTCTTCAACGTGCTCGACTGTGCCGTTGAATCGCTTCTTGTCGTCCTCGGTGAATCGTTTCGTATTGGACATTGGGAAGGAGCGAAGTGAGATTGAGAGTAATATATATGTCAGGCATGTAATAAGATTCAGATGATATACACACGCGGCTAATTAGTGTCATGGTACCCAAAGCCCCGCCGCGAACGGCGATCTTGCTATGTTCAAAAGCAGGGTGGGTAGTGAGTGGGAGGAGTGAGGTTTGATGAGCGAGTATTTAATGTTTAAGGATATAGAGATTGATTACAAATTCAAATTACTTGTTAGAATCGTCGCTGCTGCTTCTTCCCTTGTACAACCACGATTGATTATAGATTTGGCTTTGAGATCTAAGATAAATATGGCCTGGCGGGGCTAACAAGAGACGTATGATTTACCATTCGTATTAATGTGCCCAAAATATCCTTCCTCGGCGTGAATCGATGGGAATCCAAAAAGCAGCGCAGGGACGAGGTCGCAGGACGCGCTGGAGAAGGAACACATGCATTCACGCTATACAAAGGAAGCAAGTCACTATTCTTTTTCTGCGGCTGCAGCTGCTCACGAGCTCAGGTAGGCGATGGGGCTGTGATCTGGATATACAGGGCTACAACCGTGCTAGAACGCATTCTACTCCCCTATTCATCTCCGCAAAGTGCAGTCCGCACTCCGCTAAACGCCCTGGCACGCGTCACTATGCACCGGCCAAGCTTTCAATCAGGCGAGCATTTCAATTAGCTGTCACGGAGGCCGGTTACCGCGAGGAAAGCTGTATGAGGAGTCTAGACAGGATCGCATACCCCTGCGGAGTCTCGCTTAGGCGCTGAAGCGAAGTCACGATCTCAGCCTGTCGCGATACCCAATAAAGAAGCCATCACCACGCTTACTCTAGTGTCTGTGCACAGCGTGCCTCACACTGGTTAGCACTGGCCGCTGGGATGCCAATGTCATGGCGTCCTTGACATGCAGGTCGCGTGCATAAGTCACGCGCTTGCGATGACCTCATTTCAGATTCGAGTGAAATCAGAGGAGGCGAAGTAGGAGGAGGAGGAGGAGCGTCAAGGGAGGGATGGATCAAGGTCTGATAAATATAGCTGTTGCTATCACAAGTCAACTGAGCGAGTCGCCCTTGGACCTAAGACGGTGTCTATGCATCAAGACGCTGCGTGCTTTCCTCCAGCTACAGCTGCATTTTGCAGGTATATCGTTGTATCACATGCATTACATTTCCATCTTGCAGCATTCTGCGCTTATCGCTCTTGCGTTCGGACTACCACTATTTGTGCATACACTTGACAACACTCATGGCGAAGTTAACTCTGACTGCAGAGCTCATGGTGCGTAGGGCGGTTGCGCATCTGCGTCTCCCGCTCATTCCTCCCAGAAATCGTTCAAGCCGTCCAAGGCGTTCACGGGATATTGTCAGGAAGGCAAGGAGTTTACGGCGCTGTCTTTCGACGATTCTGGTAGCACATGCGTTACTGCATCCACCGACGACGACATCCATCTCTTCGACGCAAAGTTGGGAAAGTGAGTCTACCGCACGCGATCGACAGCATCCTCACAGCATCCAGACACCAGAAATTCGTGAGGAGCCAGAAGTACGGCGTAGCTTTGCCCTGCTTCACCCACTCCACTTCAAACATAATCTACGCAGGAACCAAACAAGACAACGCTATCAAATACCACAGTTTGCATGACAACACCTATCTGCAGTACTTTAAGGGGCACACTGCCAAAGTGAACTCGCTCGAAATGAGTCCTGTGTCCGACCAATTCTTATCGGCATCCAGTGATGACACCGTCAGATTATGGGATCTGCGCAGTCCTCAATGCTGCGGTTTGCTGAGCATAGAAGGGAACTCAGTTGCCGCTTGGGATCCGAGCGGTCTTATCTTTGCTGTCTCCCTCTACAAGGAGTCTTGTATCTTGCTCTACGATACCAAAAAATACGATGAGCTGCCATTCATGACTTTCATGCTTGAAGACAAGGACCACAGGGACAGGAGGGGTAGATTTCTGCGTCCACATCCCACATGCATCAAGTTCTCGTCCGACGGCAAGTACATTCTCGTGGGGACGAACTCGCCGCACCACTACATCCTGGATTCGTTAACGGGCCAGATCTACTACAGACTGACAGGGCACGAGACCTTTGCGAGCGTCAACACCCAGCGAGACATGCTCAGCTGGTCGCCAGACGGCAAGTTCATCGTGGGGGGATCCAAGAACGGCAAGATTCACATCTGGGATGTGCCTGCATTCGAAGAGGGCAAGGAGAAGAACATCAGCACTCTCACGCCTATCTACTCTACCAACAACCACAATAAGGCACCGAGCAAGATTGTCGCTTTCAACCCGCGCGTTGTCATGCTGGCTACCACTGCATCGTCTGAATTGGACTTCTGGCTGCCTATGCAGGACAGCCGTCGTGGCGCACAATCATAGAGAAAGGCGGTCAATGCAGCTTCATTTACGTCTTTATCTAAATCATCGTTCACTCAGCTCAGTTCATTAACCGCTGAGCTTGTCGCTCGTCTAAGCTCCGTCACACATCTCTTATCTGAGCTATCTCCACGCGCAATGATCGCATCAACACACAAAGCACTTCAACGCACTTCAACACAGACTACGCTCACCGCCAACGAAATCAATTCATTTGCTGCAACTAAAAGAGTGTACAAGCGCCTAGCTTCTGCGATCTCGCGGTGTCCGGCACCGCTGAGTGGAATCAAGACTTAGAAGGAGTGTGGAGAGTAGTCGCTGTAGGGGCTGTGCTTCATATCGAACAGCATCACGCGCAGCTGGTAGACGTAGTTGTTGAGGCACTCGCGCTCCTCCTCGAGCTGTCTGTTGAAGCTCTTAAGGTAATCGACCTCTGATTGGAGCGAAGCTTGGAGCTTCTGGCGCTCACCCAGTCTGGCGGTGTTGGTGAGGCGTTGAGGAGGTGAGCTTGCAGTGCTTATATCGCTGTTTATGCTCTTTGGACTCTCCGATCCCACAACAGTGCGGAGAACGTCTGGTGCATTTGTGTTACTAGGATATCTCCCAAGCCAACTCCACCCACCTTCAGTCGACGATAGACCTGCTACGTCGCCATATGCGAAACACTGATTCGAGAGAGTATCCAGACCCATTTCCCAGAAATGAAGAAGTTGTTCTATGAAGAGAGGGAAGAGCGACGCAAGCGAGGCCTTTTATGGGGGACAGTTCCCCTTTCAGCACCTCGCACGGACCATGATATCATGTCCGCTCGGAACCGCCACGAATCGAGGGTGCTCTGGGTTTGAGGGGTGCACAAGGGCGACGCGGTAGCTTTCTAGGTGATTGAGATGCAGAATGTGATTTTCGCGAAGAGAAAGTCTCTATTCACCTCCCAAAGCTACCTATCTCCCTCTGTCATCTCCGGCGTCGCGTGCCTGACATCATCGGCTAGCTGCAATCTTACATAAGGGGTGTTTCAAGGCAAGAGCCCAGGCAGGAGTCAAATTAATGTTGCATTAGAGGAGGCGGTGGTGTATGGCATGGTCAGGATGCTGCGTGTATGCTTCAATCGCGTCTATCACTTCTTCAAACCTCATTACAACGGCAACATGGCAGCCAACTAGGCACTCTCTTTCTCCAGCTCAGCAAGAACCTTGTATGCCTTCTTCTCCTCCAGTGCCTTGATGAATACTGTACGCGCTTCGCCGTCGTGACCGAGTCTATGCAATCTGAGGACCTCGTTACGAGAGTCTGGGCGCATGCCGAAAAGGGCGTGCGCTGCCGTGTCTGAGTCGAGCGAGAAGTGGGACAGTGAGTGCGTGTGGGTATTGTGGGAGTTGTGTTGTGCTTCCGCAGCGAGAGGCGTCTGTGAATGTTAAGCGGGTGAATTGAGCAGACGGTGCACTCACTGATATCGGAGCAGCAAGGACAGAGCCTGCGACGAGCCCGGTCAGTGCTGCCGCAACTTTCATCAAGGAAGAAGACGTGATAGAGTGGTGCGTCACGCCATTATACACGAGAAATACTTCCGATGGGTGGGCGTTTGAGGGTGTGAGTGGGTAACGGTATTTGTTAGATTGGAGCGTGGCTGATGCTCTCCTTTCTTTCGCGCTACTCATCGCACTCTATCGATTATCTCATCTTTGATCCGATCAGCCATCACGAGCAGAACTACAATGCACGCATTAGCATCGAGAGCGCTGTTATGCAATAGTGGACCACGCTAGGATATTTCTATGACGCTTATTGAATGCATCATCTCGCTTCGTCGAGGATGTAGCTTCCACTGCATTACCAGGGCTTTGGCGTAGGCAAGACGCCCGCACAGCAGCGATAAGCATCTATACCGACTCTTGCTGCCTATTTCCCACTCCCCTCTTATCAGAACCGTGTAGCCAAGCGCGGGTACCCGAGCAATCTAAGCGAACGCTCTTATCAGCGCAGGTGATGCCAGCAGCGGGTCTCTCAGGCTTATCAGACACCACAATGAAGATCGCAGTGGCAGTACTAGCAGCCTTAGCACACATCGCACTCGCCAAAGAGCCGTGGGACGACTACAAGCACATCAAAGCGCCGCTATTCGCTGACATTGTCACGTTCGCGCACTTGGAGCACCACCAGTGCTTGACGGACAAGCATCAGCGATTCGACATTGCCATCAATGGCCTGCCAATGGACACCAGCGTCTCTTATCGCACAGGTGCCCGATTTGGACCAAGCGGCATCAGGCAAGGCTCGCGCCGCCAGGACCCGGCAAATGCGTGGTCGCACTACTGGGAGGCCAACCCGTACACCAAAGGCATCAAGTTGGTGGATTGCGGTGACGTACCGGTGATCGCCGTGGACAATGCACTCGCATACAAGTCGATTGAGGCTGCACACGACACTCTGCTCAATCGGCCAACTGCAAGCAAGCACCTGAAGCATCCGATGCTTTTCTCGTTCGGAGGTGACCACTCCGTGGAGCTGCCGATCCTCAGATCGCTGAAGAAGGTGCGCTTGGCAGTGCGTTGCTGGCTTGTGCTCACTCTTACAGGTACACGGCCCCATCTCCCTCATCCAGATTGACTCACACATTGATACTTGGTGGGTATGCTCTGCATTGCTCTTCACAATCTCACCTCTCCTCTCCAGGTCCTCAGCAAAGAAGTACGGGTTCAGCGAGGACGAGGCGCCGGTGTCGCACGGCAACATGCTCTACCACGGCTTCAGAGAAGGGCTCTTCACGCAGCAGTCCATCCAGGCGGGCATACGCACGCGTTTCACCGACGAGCAAGACATCCTCGACAACGAGCGGTTCGGCATAGAAATGATCACCATCGAGGCCATCGACGAGATCGGCGCGAAGGGCATCGCAGAGCGCATCAAGGAGCGCGTCGGGGACACCAAAGCATACCTCACGTTCGACATCGACTCCATCGACCCCGCGTTCGCTGGCGCGACAGGCACGCCTGAGCCTGGCGGACTCACCACGCGCGAGGCGAAGGCCATTCTGCGCAATCTCAAGGGCATCAACCTCGTCGGAGCGGATATCGTTGAGGTTAGCCCGCCTTACGACACCGCCAGCGAGCTCACGCAGATGGTCGCTGCTGACATCGCATACGAAATACTCCATCTGCTGACGTCGTCGCCGCTCATGCAACGCGGCGTGGATGGGCACGACGAGCTTTGAGGAGGTGCTCTATCAGCAGTCAAGCTGTGTGTAACCAAATGTAATCGAAATTAAAGCATACAACAATGAATTAAGGCATTTATAAGATTGCTTCTGAACTTAGTTGCGCGACGTTGGGCTCGGTCGCTCCTTACGCTCGTCCAGCCAACAGCGAGAACGCGAAATGACGGGATGTGCGACAGATGATAATGTATAAAGTGTAGGACTTTGAAGTGCATTCCAATCAAGCTGCGAAATACGTTCTCGACTCCGCCGCGTTCATCAATATCTCCGTCACGCGTGGACGCGATCAGCTACAGGTAACAGCTCGACGGAAGGCGTCATACAGGCTCTCCTACCTCCTCTTCGTTTCTTCTGCCTCTCAACACACCCATGAACGTCCTTATCAGTGCGCAGGCACCCGCGATAAGGAATGAGTGATAGAGACGTTCGGTGTGTGCCTATCTCTTGTATGCACGACGAGCCTGTCGCTTAGGCTATCGGTTAGGGTAGGGGTTAGGTTAGGGGGTAGGGTTAGGGGTTAGGTTAGGTTAGGGGT
>SPNW01000085.1:0-32502 GCA_004918325.1 Wallemia hederae
CATCGACCTTGCCCATCTTCCTGGAGATGGCGTAGCCAGTCTGGATCATCTGCAAAGCTTGATCCTCGTGCGAGTGACTGAAGACCTCATGGAGCAGAGCGAACAAGAACGCTCGTATGTAGTTGTCCTGTGATTTCGAGGAGAGCGTCAAGGACTGAGTGAGGAGGTGTTTCGACCGTGTTATGGTGCCCTTGCTAAGCATGCCCTCGACCATCTTGAGTACGGCGTGAATTTGCGGCGAGCACTGCACGCGCTTGGTACGCTCGACAAGCACCTTGACTGCTTCGATATCGGCTTTGTTGAGACCTGCATCGAGAACCATCGTGGCGGTCTGAGCAGCCACCGCCAGTTCGTCATTCTGCAGGTCGTAGGCTGTGCTCGATGTCGCCTGGAACAGCGTGTTGAACGTGTCGGCATCTCTACCGCACAGCATCGCCACCGCTTCGTAGTATTTCCTGGCAGCCTCTTCCTCATTGCTGGCCTGCAGAAGGAAACCCTCAAGCATCAACAACCACGGCGCCCACGTCTTCATGGTCTTTCTTTTGCGTGCTAGTGTCACCATCTTTGACAACTGACCGCGCGCGTCTTCCATCTCCCTTCTCATAATGTGTACCTGGGTCGCAGAGCACCTCAGAGCCAGCTCCGCGTTAGTATCAATTGTGCCTTCTCTACCCTCAGCTGACTCCAAGTGCTCAGCTTCGTCGCTGCTGGCATCTGTAATGAAGGCTAAGCCCTCTCTTGCGCATGCCAACGAGAAAGGCATAGTTCCGACTGGGTCTCGATGTATGATGCAGCTCAGCACGTAGCAGTACTCGTTCACCTGCCTTTGCTCTGGCGTTTGGTAGGCGATGGTGTTCGTACAACCATTAATGGCCATCTACAGTCAAAGGTGTCAGTTTGAGTCAATCGCAGCCATACCGCCTTACCTCGAAGACACGTTGTTGGCTATCGTCATCTGCCAGCAGCTTTGCTTCCTTCAAGCAGGCATTGGCCAGAGCAGCTTCGGTGCTGCGGCCACTGAGGATGGACCTTACGACCAGATAGATAAAGAGCACGTATCGTCTACTGCCATGCTCCTTCCTGATTGATGGTGCTGTGGCGTTCTCGTCCATAGCGTCTGGGTTGGATTGGGGCGCTGCTACATCGTGCTCAAGAGGCACGTAGGACATCATCTTCTCCAGCTCCTTGATGCATGTAGAGCATTCCTTCCAGTCCCCGCCTTGAGCCAATGAGCGGGCCAGCTCAGCCAATGCAAGCAGATGGACATCGGTATCATGGTTCCTCCTAGCAGCCTCAATAACGGCCTTGAGGTGAGTCGTAGGGCTGCTGGAGCATTTTGCAGCCGCAAGGTTGAACTGATAAAACCAATCTGTGCGCTTCTTCCTCTCGGCGTCCTTTATAGCTCGCTTGAGAAGGGATTGAGCGAATCTGACGTTCTTATTGGAGGAGATGCGTATGTGGAGCTCATAGGCTCTGAATAGGTAGTCCGCGAGGCTGTCGTCCTCGCTTGCTTTCGACAGAGCCCGTCCAACAATGTGCTCCGCGTCAGAGATATCAGTGGTGTAGTCGTAGAGCGCCTGGCCCAGCCCCAACCTAGAGATGAGCTCCTGCTGTGGCGAGAGACCAGGTAATTCTAAGCTAGCTTTGTAGGACAAGATTGCGAGGTATGAGCAGTGCTGGTATTGGGAAACGAGATGCGATTGGGTATACAAGTGCGGGACTAGGTCGTTGCAGGTGTTGATATATCCGCTGGCTAGTGCTAGAAGCCGCGCGTGCTGCGATGTTTGCACCATCTCGTGGTGGTTCAGGTTCAAGATAAGCAGCGCGTCAGATCTGGGTCACTAGCAAAGATGGGAAGCCTGTGGGCAGAGATATGACTGATTTGAATGATGACGGGCGATAGCGTCTTGACTCCGCTGCCAATGCGCAACTACTTGGATGTTACTCGCAAGACTTAGCTCTCTGCCAACGTCCCGGATTCACTAAAGCCTGCGCAAGGCAGAGCAGCAATTGGTCGCCTTAGAGTCCCTCGCCTGCAACTGCACCCATGCCAACGATCAAGGAGACAAAGAAGACGAATGATATAGATGAAGCAATGAGAATGACAATAAGCAGGCGTTAGAAACACCAATGATTTGAGCTTCATCGAATATCACATCCTCTTCTACCTCCCCATCACACCTCCACGGCTTTCGTCAGACTGTTTCATACCAAGATATTGAAGTATACTTCAAATACATCTAAGAGCAGTACATTTGGAAAAACAGAATACAAGTCATTGTGTTTGCGTAAGCAAAACGAGGCGAGGTTGAAATCTATTTGCATCACTTGTCTAGCGTGGCAACATGGCCAAGCTCTTGGTATATCTGTGCCATCATCTCCTTCTCGTAGACGGCGTTGTTTGCTCCTGGGAAAGCCTTGTCCATCTGTTCCAGTGTGAGACCCTTTGTCTCAGGCAGGATGAAGATCGAGAACGCTATAGCAACCGCTGACCAAGCTGAGGCGTCGTCAGCACATTATTTGACTGTGTAATGCATGACTTACCACCGAAGAAGTAGAATGTGCCGTAGGATGTGATACCGGTCATCATAGAAGGCGTGGCAATTCCGATGATCATGTTCGATGTCCAAGTGATCGCAGTTGTGATCGAGACACCTGTGCTTCTCAAGCTCATTGGGAACACCTCACTTGGCAAGAGCCATCCGATCGGTGAGAAAGAGATTGCGCTAAAGACGCAGAAGAAAAAGAGGAAGACGATGGCCGTGTATCCAGCGTCTTGTGGAAGATTTTCATCGTAGCCAGCGAGTAAACTAGCAACAATGAAGTGACTGATGAAGCAGCCTACAGCTCCAATAATGAGCAGTGGTCTACGTCCGACTTTGTCAACGATGAGCACTGTTGGGATGGTAGCTGCAAAGTTTACGATACCGTAGACACCGGTGCCGAGGGTACGGATATTGTTTCCCTGCAGTCCAGCTTGGCCTAGGAGAGATGGTGCGTACTGTAGGCTGTGTTAGCTAAACCTGTCCGATAGCGAAGGTAAGAGACTTGCGTAGATCTGTAAAAGGAGTCAGATCGCTCAAATGAAGTAGAATAGCAACGCACCATGGCATTTGGTCCTATAAACTGCTGCAGAAACATTGTGAAAGCTCCGCAGAACAGTCTCTTGCGGTTACCCTTCCTGAACAGTGCTTTGTATGGCTCGAGTGCTCGAGACATTGAATTCTTGTGAGCGTACTGTTCCTTGACGCGCGCGTTGAACATGACCTCTGCCTTGACCTCAATGACCTCTGCGTCGACTACGTGGTCGTGCTCGTCGCGTCTGCGGAGTTTGGCGAGCGTAGCGCGTGCCTCGGCTTCCTTGCCGAGCGAGAGGAGGAAACGAGGTGACTGGGGCATGAAGAAAAGTGCTACCCAGAAAAGGAGCGCTGGGAGAGCTTGCAGTGCGAATGTGATTCTCCACGATGCATCTGATTGTCTGCACACACCGTCAGCTGGGAGATCGGCGGGTGGGTTGAAGGATGGCTCGTTCTGTCCAGCTTCTGGCTCTCCAGTGTAGCGTCCTGTCGATCCGAGCTCGGGATTGCAGTACATTCCACCGATGAACGATGTACCGTAAGAGATCCAGAAACTGAGCGGGGTCAGAGCGGCGAGAGCGAGGCAACAGTACTCACATTATCATAATACCGAACGTAATACTCAGCTGCTGCACACAGACGAGCGATCCTCTGAGGTTGGCGGGCGCTATCTCGGAGATGTACATGGGAATGCACTCAGTGAGCGCACCGAGCGCCAATCCCGCCACGACTCTGCCGCCGTACAGCCACGCTATGTCCTGGGCGGCTGTCTGGATGGCTACGCCGAGCATGAAGACGCAGAGCGATATAGAGATAAACCACTTTCTACCCAAGTACTTGGAATCGGCTGCGGGTCCACCAATCAGAGATCCGAAAATAGCAGCGATGAGCAGTGACGCTACCAGTACACCCTTGATGTCTGCGTCAAGAACGTCACGGAAGTCGTTCTTGAAGCTCTCCATCGCGAGGACGTTGGAGATGGACGCCTGCTCCATACCAAAGCAGCATCCTCCGAGCGTAGCCGTGCATGCGACGAATGTACTGTATGGGAATCAGCGTCTGCTCTTTGCTCCTTTCAATACGCTCGTCCACTTACACATATGGATTCTCGAAGATACCCTTGATGGAGGAGCTACCTTTGGCTGCTTCTATATTTTCTATCTGCTCAGCCTCCACTATCCGATCCTCTACATGCTGCGTCTGCGCTTCCTTCTCTTTCTCGAAAAACTTCATATTTTCCACACTTGGACGTATCGTGGAGACGTGGTGGGGAGTCTGGAGAGCGGAAATAGTCCTTTAAATACAACGAAAATTTCTGTGCCTAGATGAAACCGATCAAAGCATGCGACAGCTGACATGCAACGTCATGTGAAACAAAACATTATCGTGACGGGTGGATCAGTGCAGGACTATGGTAAAAGAATATAATTGGAAATCCTGATACTGGAAGCAGCATTCTCCGGTTAATATCACAACCTCCTCGCACTCTTGAGCACTCTGACAAGCTGCGGTCCGAAGTGCCGAGCAGCCAACTCCTCGGACCCTGGCATCTCCACAAGAAACTGTCGCAAGCCCGTGGAGCTATTCGCGGAGTGATGGAGTGCAAACAACAGCCTCGCTGCAGGGCATTAGCTCATATCGCCACGCATCTCATAATTGATTCCGATAAGATGTAGCAGTTGAGCAGCTGCGGAGTAATTCCTCAATCTCATCACTCACAGATTTAGACGGTGTATCGTGATTAATAAAATGTTACAAGTGGTGTTCGGTAATATCGTGAATCAGAGCAGGCTTTGCTTGACCTTAAGAGCGATGATGTGACCGTCGTCCGCGAAGACGGTGTGTTTGCTTGAATCAGCCTGCTTCTTGGATGCCGTAGCTGAGGGTCTGGGTGTTTGGCCACTATTATGGAACGGCAGGCTGTAGTTGGGTGCGCCGGCAGGGTAGCCCTGCTGTTGGGCCTGATGCTGCGCGTACTGCTGGTACTGCTGTCGAGCGTAGTGCTGCTGCGCAGCGTAATGCTGACCATATGCAGAAGCCTGCGCAGGCGGATAGCCGGCCTGCATTGCAGCGACCGTCGCCTGCTGTGCCGTCTGCGCCTGTGTCTGTGCTTCCAGCTCCAGTTGCGACTGCACCGACAGTGGCGTCGAGTTGGACGAGTCGGCGTACATGAGGCTGATGCCGTGGCCGGAGATCACCTGCACCAACTCGCCGTTGCTGATGTGTCTCACCTCGATGAAGTTGGGGTCAAATGCGAGTATGTAGGGGTAGTAGAAAGCGAAGCCGCGCGGCTGACCCTCCCAGCGAATAAGCCAGTCCTTGCGCACCCTCCATCCGTTCTTGTTGACGTAAAACGCGAGGTCTGAAGGGCATGTTAGCTGGCTTTGCATTACTTTAGCACCACACACCATCGTAACAAAGCAAGAAGTCGCCCTCTACTCTGTATATACCCATCGGCTTGACGCCCTCTCTCTTCACTATGAAGTCCAGCGAGGTATCAGCGGGGTCGAGCAAGCCTTGCGTGTCGAGCGTCTCGAGGTCGACGATCTCGAATCCTTTGGTGCATCCGACACACAGCTTTGAGCGGAGGAAGTGTATCGAGGACGACTCGGTGGGTATGTAGAATTCCTGGAGTCGAGTGAGCATGCGTACTGAATGCCAACGATAAACTCACCTTGAACACCCTCAACACCTCCTTTCCGCCTCCGACGAGTTTCCTCAGCGTCGGCGCCTTCTTGCTGTTCCTCAGCTCCTTCTCAATCGGCTCAAGAACCTTGATAGTCGACGACAAGCTAGAGCTCTTGACGATACAGACGAGCGTCCTCCCGAGGCACCTGCCGCTCTTAAAGAAGGAGGTGTGCGACGAGATCTTCCTGCCCATCTTGAGACTGCCTTCTGGGTCGTTCTCGTCGAGCACATTCAGCTCGAATGTCCAGATGGAGCGTTCAGCGAGACAGACGATGATCTCGTCCTCCTCGAGCACCTCAAGCTGTGTGACAGACGGCATGGCGATGACTTTTCTGGGCGGCTCGTTTGGTTTGTCTGACATGTAGATGCCGTTGTCTGTGCCGTACACCAGCCTCCTGCCCTGCGCACACGGCACTGCGCAGTTGGCTTTGTCCGTGCCGACGAAGAAGCCGTCGCTAATAATCTCGAGCTCAAACGGCGCCTTGTTCTCGCTCAGGAGTTTCTGTCTGTTATGGATATGCTCGAGCCACTTGCGTCTGTTGATGTACGTTGAGGCCCAGAGGGTGATGGTGTAACCGCGGCGTCCGAGGTGTTGGAGGGTGATAGAGTATCCTAGTCTAGATTCGGGTTTGGGTGGCGCCGTGCTGCTGAAGGTGTCTGTGCTATTCGTATCCAGCGACAGCGTGCTGTCGCGCTCGTTCATCATCAGGTCGTTCATCTTGGCGTTGCTCTGGCTCTTGAGAAGCGTGCGCGGCTTGCTGTGACCTGAGGACGCGCTTACCGAGCTCGACGTCAAGCGGCTGTTGAACTGGTCGTCGGTCGACGTCACGAGCAGCAGCTCGAGCGGAATCGGCTTGCGCTGAACCTTGAATACCTCGTGCTTGTGCACTGTCTTGGGTTTGACGAGCAGGAGTGCGTGGTCGAACAGGAACATCTGCAGTTCGGCACTTTCGCTAGGCGGTGCACCACCGCGCTTCTTTAGAGCGCCCTTAAACACCAGCTCTCTGACCTCATCTTTGAGGCGCAGGTCTGTGCGCTCCTGTCCGGGCTTGTACTGCAGCTGCGACTCGAGCTGTCCGAGATTGAAGCGGTTCTCGCTCTTGCCCGTCTCGACGTTGACTCTTCTGAGGAACGAGCGTATGCTCTCGACGACGACGGGGATATCCTTCTTATCTGGGTGATCATCCGGTGTATATTTCAAGACAACGTCAAGAAGGAGCGGATATCTAGCCAATCTGGTCGTCGGCTTGGTGAGGTATCCATTCAATTCCAACTTCCTCGACTCCTTCTTGCGCTCGACCTCCTGCACGAACTTTGCGAATTCAGGGTTGGTGGACTTTTCCTTCTCGAACTCGTACTTTCCGTACAGTTGGTGAGCGCCGTAGTTGACAAACGGACCGAAGCTTTGAGCGAAGGGCACGAGCACGTCGCCTATACGCTCGACGATGGTCCTACTTTTCTGTCTCCTGACGAGTGCGTCCCGGAGCCTGACGTTGGAGGCGTGGATCTCGAGGACGTTCCAGAAGACCTGCTGCAGGAACACCATGCGTCTATTGTCGGGAATAATGTTGCTGGTGCTCAGTGGCTCGATCCAGAACTGTGATAGTGTTAGAGAGTGTTCCTACAATCAGCACCGCCACTCACATCGCGCAGATACTCCAAGTCGCGCACAAAGTCTTGCTCCGTGTATATGACCTCATTAATGGCTTCTTGCCTCTTGATCTCATCGCTCGAGCACGACTCGATAACTTCCTTGGGTACCGACTCGACCCAGAGCTGACCAGGTGCCTGGGCTTTTCGTTAGATCATATGTCACTTTCTCTGAAAACCCACTCTATCGCTCGCGATATTTGAGCTGCTGCCGAGCTCTGCCTTGACGACGTTATCGCTAGCCTCCTCTCCAACGCCAACGTTGAGCTCGTTGAGGCCCTCGGTGATGGTCTCCTCGATGACGGGCTCCTCGCCGATGCTCTCTCTAGTGAGGACATTCTTCGCCACTTTCTTAGTCTTTGAACGCCTAAGCGAGCCCTCCGACGGCTTGAAGACGCCGCGATTAGCCATGCGGTGTTGCTGCTCGATCCTGCGGGGACATGTGATACTGTAGCAGAGACGGTCCTTTGTGCACGTAGGCGAGTAGCACGCCGTGAGCAGCGTGAAGACACCGGTGGGAACCTCCTCGCTCGCCTTAAGGGTATCCTGGGAGGGGCTAGTGGGGACAGCGCTGCCGTCTGCCTCTGAGTAGGTGAAGTCGATAGGGGCTGAGGACCGTGGCTGCTTGTTGGAGTTGACGAGCTGGTCCTTCCTGTTATTGGAGCCCTTGAAGCGGGAGGGCATAGACGCTGAGCGGGACGGTATGGCTAGCTTAGCTGGAGCGAGGGTGTTAGCCGCTCTGGTTGGCGTGTCTGCGTCGTCCAGATCATCGTCGTCGTCAATATCGACAGGCGCGTTCTCGCCGTCTCCGAAGATGGGCGACGGAATTTTCTCCTTGAAGCGGTAGATCTCCTTGTCGCTGTCTCTGAGACGGTGCTCCCATTGCACGTCGTGGAAGAACTTCTGAGCGTCGAGACACCTTCCGAGGAGCAGCGCAATATTGCGGTCGGTGGTGCGTATGATCTGGCACAGCAAGTCTACAGCCTGCGAGCCGTCGAAGGCTTCCGTGTACGTCAGGCCGTCTTTGACTTTCTCCGAGAGCGGGAGCTGGGACTTGAAAGCCTCAGCGACGCGGGAAAGCAGTGCTGGGTAGATCTTGTTGAGGGTGCTGGGTTGTATGATAGCTTCTCGCCTATTCTTGCTCGCCGTGCGTGCTGAGCTACGCGGTGCTTTTGGTGGTGCGACGGCTGGTGCGGCTTGTGCTGCTGCAGTAGCTGGTGCTGGCGTGGTAGATGGGAATGAGTTTGCGCGCTGCGCGGGTGTGTCGGTTGGGGTGGAGAGTGAGTCGCTGCGCGCTGAGTCTGAGACGACTGACGCAGCGGCTGAGGGGGTAGAAGATGGCTGTGGGCGAGCAGTGTACTGTTGTTGTTGTTGTTGCTGTTGCTGTTGCTGCTGTCTTGCTGCTGGCGTCACTGCACGCGGCACGTAGCTGTCAAAAGTGGCCTGCGAATAAGCCGGCGGGGGCTGCGCCTGCGCTTCCTCGTCCACCTCCAGCAGCGGGTCAGACGCTGATGCTGGCACGCGCGGTGCTACGCCTGCGCCTGCATACTTGTATCCAGCGGCACCGGCGCTAGCGCTGGGTGGGACTGCGTAGGCGGAGCTGCTCGAGTACTGACTGGTCGCTGACGCGGACGTTGGGAGCTGCTCCTCGCTGGGATTGTAGCCGTATGCACCGCCGTAGTACTGCTGCTGTTGCTGCTGCTGTGGGTGCTGTGGCTGCTGCTGTTGCTGGGGTTGCTGTCTGAAGCCCATCGCAGACTGCGAGCGGTAGTACTGGTCATAGTCGTATCCGTATTGCTGGTAATAATACTGCTGGTAATACTGTTGCTGCTGCTGCTGCTGCTGCTGTTGCTGGTGCTGCTGCTGCTGGACAGCCGCTTGCTGGTAATACCGCTGGTGCGGGTGATATCCTTGCTGGTGGTGGCTCGCAGACGGCCTGCCAAAAATATTCTGGAAAGCGTCCGAACGCCTCTCGCGCGACATCTGCTTGGTTGTTCGATATGGTGCTCCTCAACCGAGCATGCGAGTGCAATCGACCTTTTTAGCTAAAAAATTAACAAAGTATAAATACATCTAATCGCTATTTCTACATGTAGTCTGCAGCCGTCTGCCGCTTAGGCTTTGGCTTACTCGCGAGTTGCTCATCCCCACCGTCATCAAATGTCAGCTTGTTGAGCGCGCTCGAGCGCTTTTTGGCGTCCTTCTTCTTCTTTTTCTGTGATGTCTTCTGTGGCTCTGCCTTGTTCTCAGCTTTGGGCGCGTCTGTGTCATCGTCCTCATCACTATCGTCGAAAATGGCTTTGAAAACGTCCATCGACGGCCGCTGCTGCTTGGCGATTTCCTCCATCGTCTTCTCATCCACGCCTAGACCCACCTGACTCGTCGCCGAGTCCCGCTCCGTCACTGCGGCGTGTCTCGTCTCCATTTCCTTGACATTGGGTGGTGCAGGCATCGACGGCTGCAAGCCTGCTGCAGCCCATGCATCCTGCGTGCTCGGCGCTTCAGCGCCCGTCTGCTTCCCGAACTGGAAGCCAGCCTCGGTGTCATCACTCTCGAGAGTGATAGCGGGCGGCGGTACCTGAAACCTTCTGCATAGGAGCTTGGATGGCTTCCAGGGCGTGAATGTATGTGTGCCATACTTGATTCCCATGTTCCCCTCTCGCACTGCTCGCTGTAGCGGTGTCTCATTCCGTATCCGTTCAGCGTCGCGCTCTGCGCGAACTTCCTCAACTGGCTTCGGCGGCGGCGTTGCCTCCTTAGGTTTGGGCGCTACACCGGGCCGTAGTCCTGGCTCGAAGGACGGTGTCTCAGACGCAACGCTCGTGCGCGATCCCGTCGTGAACCTACCTGCCATGGCTGCTGTCATTGGCTTGTAAAGACTTGCCACTTTCTGGAACTCGGCGAGCTCGATGTTGAACTGCGTCTTTGTCTGCGCGTCTGCTGGGAGGTTGACAATGTCTGGCGGGAACTTCTGAGGATCTGATTGGGAGTGGAGATAAGCAGTGTACCTGTTTCGCTTCGTGTCGCCGTCTGGGAAGGGTATGTGTGCGCGTAGAGCGTTGTTGGCTGTCGCTTTGTCGATCGCAGGCACCCGCACCTCTTGCTCGTCCTCGAAGTCAGACTGCTCCTTCACAAGCCGCTGAGTGTCTGCTGCCGATATATAATCAAAGACGGAGCGCTTGGGCACCTCTTCGCCGAGTATCCTTGCGCGCTGAAGATGTGTGAGGGAAGCAGAGTGTCGAAATAGCACACTTACGTCATTAGCGTCGCTAGCGATAGGCCGACTTTCTTGAGCACCGTTGTTGGAATGAGAAGTAATTTTGAGCACTCGCAGAGGATCTGGTTTCCAATCTTTCGGCACGTCTGGCTGGCTGAACCTGTTGGATGTCTCAGCGGGGTTGGTGCTACTAGCTCGAAACTCACCAAGTGTCGTCTTGCTGCTGCTTCTTCTGCAACTCAAACCCCTTCAGATTGGGCTTGCCGTCCTTGAAAAACTCCACTCCGACGAGGTTCTTCGGTGAATCTTGCTTGGGCTGCTGCCGCCGCGGCTGCTTTGACGCTATACTGCTGTTTTGTCCGTCGTCGTATGCAAGCTGATTGAGCTTCCTGCCCCTCTCAATGCTAGCAGAGGGGCCGCCGTAGACATCCATGTCATCTTCGTCGGCGTCTTCGATACCGAGACCAAAACCATGAGAAATCTCAGCTCGAGGTTGCGACTGGCTGTCAGTTGGCTGGGAAGAACGTAAAGAGTGCGCTGTGTAGGCGTATCCAAGACCCTGTGTCGCGATTTGGCGGGGAGGGTTCATCAAGACAGTGTCTTTGGGAGGGAAGGAGTGCTTGTTGCCATGCTCGACGAGGACGTTAAGGTTTGGGTCCTGCGCCTTTGCCTGATGAACGGTGATACGTGGACCGACGCCCTGGCCGTCTCTCCAGCCCATCTTGCGCATAAGGAGCGTGCCGATGCCGCCCTTAGCGGGTCTGAAGATGTTTGCGAAGGAGCTGTGGAAGTTGGGTGAGCTGATGAACTTGAGTGACCAAAGCTCACCCACCTGCTAGAGCTATCGTCAAGTCTTCTCCGCTTATTAACGTCCTCGCCTGCGAGCAAGTCGTATTCCGGTTTGGTCTCTAGCACTCTAGCTTCTTTGACAGCCTCCAGATCCTCCTCGTCCATGAAATCCTCAGGTCTGGAGCGTTTATTGTCCCTGCCGCTCTTCCAAGTGGATGGTGCCCAGCCCTGTTTGCTGCCGACGGTGTTGAAGTAGCCAGCGCTGAAACCGCCAGTGAATGCGCCATGGAACCTGCGCCTGCCTTGCTCATCGAGGACTTCCTGCTGCCACACGGGCTGATATTCGTTTCTGTCCTTCTTTGAGTCGACGAGACTGGGAAGGGGAGTGCCAACAAGGCAGAAATTCTCATTAGAGGCTGCCTGTGCCGCTGCGTGTCCTGCGCCGGGCTTATCTCTTTCTAATCTCTTGAGATAGCGGGCGGCAGACATGAGCGTCGTAATTGAAGAGATGAAGTGCATTTTAGAGATACAAAACAGTGTGGCCATTACGCTACTCTTCCAAAGACTCTGCGAATGCCTTGTACGCGTCCTCGCTGAGCAGCGTCTCCAATTGCTCTGGTGCGGTAACTCTGACCTTACACAACCAGCCTATAAGAAGTATGAGAGATGAGTATCAGCTGTATAAACCACGCTCACCATCATCCTCTGGAGATTTGTTGAGCAAGCTTGGTTGGTCGTTGAGCTCGTCGTTGACGGATTCGACGTCACCAGCGACTGGTGCGTAGATATCTGAGGCAGCCTTGACACTTTCAACGGCGCCGATTTGTTCTGTAATATGGCATTAAATAAGGCATCTCTGCTAATATTCCCATTCTTACCGCCTTGCTTCACAACGCTACCCGTCGTTGGCAATTCAACGAATACGACGTCACCGAGGCTGTTCTGGGCGTGGTTGGTGATACCGAAAGTACCAATGTTGGTTTGGTCGTCGTAGATGACGTATTCGTGCTGCTTTGTGAAGCGTTTGGCTGCGTGGGGAGTAAGTCTAGTATATACGGGTATTCGCACCCACTAGCGACACCTCTGAATGCAGAGAATGGTGACACAGCACTCCTCAATCCAATTCTGCCAATGCTGGTTGCTCTGGTTGCTGTCCTTAAAAGTGTCGTCATCGTGGTAGACTGTGAAAATGCATTTTGTACAATCAATTGAATTTAATTGGTGTAAGACATCTATGCTAGCCTCATTTAACCCTAGTAATCAATACATACGCTATCCAGCTGATCGCAGTGGCTGCGACGTATATACCCACTCTACCAGCATCACCAGCGACGTTGAGGAATGGATACGGATAGCGCACCAGTCTATCTCTATTCTCAAACGCCTTGTACTCGATCCACGCCACGTAGCACACCGCTACAGCGACATACTTGGCCAGATCTCTCCCCAATACTCTCACCCTCCTCGACTCCTCCAAGCAGAGCGTGTACAGCAGCAGCGTCACTCCAGGTACGAAGTGAACCAGCAGATCCGTCACCAGCGGCATCTGGAAGTCACTCTTCTCCGCTATGAGATGTCTCAAGAAGAGATAAAGCGGCCAGTAAATGACAGTGATTGTAATATTGGCAGGGAGTGCAACCAGCGTCAGTGTCCGCGCTATACGTTGAGTGGCTGTGAGTGGTTAGCAGGTAGAATGATGCAATCTATACTTCACCCACTCGCTGTTCTGTACAGCTGCGCCAGTATAATCGATCCATGTGCCACAATAGACCCGTAAATGCCCGCCACTATCGTAAGGAACATGCTCTTGGTGATGTTCTGCGTCGCCAGCCACTCCTCTATCCCCAGCTGTCCGAGCAAGTAATCTCCGTATCCAATCAATCCGATGCTGGCACTGCTATACGCCACTATCGCGATCCGCTTCCCCACAGACATGGCCGTATCACTCCAACGTAAGCGAATAGCCGAGAGCAAAGAAAAATGTATAGCAAAACATGGCATGAAGCACGCATTCATAGTACAAATCAGACATCTCTATCCAACACCTCACTGGATAGGAAACTTCCTGCCAGCCTCGCTCGAGTTGCGAATAGCCCAAGTGAGTTCATATGTCTGCACGGCATCCTCGTAGCTAGACAGCACGCGCGTGTTGAGCGGCTTATCCTTGTTGTACTCGCTATCGCGTTCAATCAAGTCACCGAAGTTGCTGAGCTCCGAGAAGAAGGGGTCATCGTCAGTGAAAGTCTGCATCTGCTCAGCGTCGCTGCCTGGGGATCTAACGAAGAGGGTAGGGTGGTTGTAAGGGTCGACGAGACGCAGTTGGTAGCCATCCGCGAAGACAGTGAGTTCCGTGTAGTAGTCAGTATCGTGGAGGGCGACACCGTGGACAAGACTGCCGACTGCGCCATTGTTGTATTTCCACGTCGCGGAAGTGAAGCGAGGAATGCGCTGGTCTGGTGGAATAGCACTCTCGTCGATGCACTGCTTAGACAGCTTGCCTGGCTCTTCGTTCCACTCTACAGAGTGCGCGTGCACCGTGTCTAAGCTGACATCTCCACCGAAATACCTCGACAGATCGCAGAAGTGCGTCGCTTGTTCGACGATAGGACCGCATGAGCGCGCCTTGTCCCACCAGTCCTCCTTGGCTGATTTCTCGTATGCGCAGATGTATCTGTGGTATTCATTAGCCAGCTGTCACCATTGTTACCTGAATGCTCACCTAGCTGACGTGCACATCACAGTCAGGTTCTTCTCCTCGATCAGCTTCACCATAGTCTGGACAGCGCGAGAGTAACGAAGCATGTAACCGACGCTGACGACGTTGCCAGCAGCTGCGATCTGCTTGCCGACCTGTGCGGCATCCTCTGCTGGGCCGGTCGTCACTGGCTTCTCAAGGAAGAGAGCGGTGCCGGGGAAAGCGTCGAGCAATGCCAATTCGAGGTTAGCTGGTGGTTTAAGACCGCCTCTGAATTGTGGTGGAGCGCCAACAATAATAGCGTGAGGCTGCTCATCTGCACTCAGTCCCTCCTTCGCTTCGTCGACGTTCTTGAACCATTTGGTCTCACTGTACGCTGACGCTACGAACGATGCACGCTTCTTGCCCAGCTCCAGATCCGCGCGAGCCTGGTTAGGATCGACGATGCCGACGACGTGTAGACGCGTGCCCCACTTCATCTCTGCGCGCTTGCTGTGGTTCCATGGTCCCTCATCCGTACCAAAGTTGATGTTGCCAGCGCCGATGAATAGCCTGGGTGTGGTGAGCGGGGTGTTTGCTAGTCAATTCACCGCAAACTAACAAATTGAATCGTGGGCCTGGCGTAGACTCGAATTTGTGCATCGGCTGCAACAGCGATGGATCAATGGAGCTACGACGCTCTCTTTGGCTTGTTGCGATTGACATGATGGTTTAGTAGCAACAACATCACTCTGCATGCCCTTCAAATAGCTCACTTCTCGGTGCTCCCGTGACCATTCCCTCAACGTAATCGGCAAACAACCATTCGGCACGCCGCTAATATGCGTTTATAAAATCAAATTACATTTACAAAATTACCAAACATAGAATCAACTTTATTTCAATGCTTTTATCAAGTGTATTATAATGCTTCATGTGTCTCATAATGCTAATGTCTGCTGCAGCAGTCTATCCAGCTCCTGCGAAAATTGTGCGTCAGTCATTGTCATCAGCGCTTCCAAATACACTAGACTCACCCCCTCAATGCCATCTAACTCGCTTCGCACGCTCTCATACGCTGGCTCACGCTCTGATCGCGCGAACCACCGCTCGTTGATGTAGTCCCGCTCTCGGGCGCTCTCGCGTGGCACTTGTCGTCTCGCATGCTGCGACAGCGTCAAGAAGTGTCCGATATTGATATGCTGCATTGCATCACCGATTCGTGTCTTCCTGTTATTGGTAGCGTTGGCAGGCGGAGTCGCATGGTTCGGCGTCGACACTGACGATCGCGAGCTAGCTGAGCTATCCACGTCGTCCGCATTCCGCATGTGCTCGTACGTGTTCTCGTGGCTGTCGTCCGTAGACGTTGTTCCGTTTTGTATTGGATGCTGAGCATGGAAAAGCACCGACGGCGGCGTTGGATTCGTTGTAGCTGTTGTTGACGGGGTGTTTGACCTTCTGCCTGACTCGCTGGCAGATGACACAGTCGATGCTGATTGCCTGTGTGCTTGCGTCTGCGTCTGCGTCTGTGCAGCACTGTCCTGAGTTGGCTCTTTTGTGCTGTCGTCGAAGGACGAAACAGTCGATGCCGACTGCCTGTGTGCCTGCGACTGCGTTTGCGCCTGTGCAGCACTGTCCTGCGTTGGCTCTTTTGTGCTGTCGTCGAAGCTCTTGACGCTCTCTGCGTCTGTGCTGGTGCTGGCTTTGCTAGACTTGCTCTCGACGCTCTGTCTCTTGTCAACCTCGCTCTCCTTCTTGTCGCCAGCCTCGCTCACAATCCTATCTTCACCCTCGCTCTTGTCACCCTCTTTACCTTCAAGATTGACGGGCGCCGACTGTATCTCCCTGATAGCCTTCTCATCATCCTCGCTCCCGCTGCTGTCAGACCGGCTGCGCCTTGACAGCGGCGTTGACCGAGCATCCGCGAACTCCTGTCCAGTGATAGTCGACATACTCGACGACGACAGGTCCGTGTGAGCAGTCTGGAGACTAAAAGAGCTCTGACTCCTCATCAGATCTTTGTGAGGGCCCTTCGCGCCATCTTGCATTGCGCTGTTGCCGTCGTCCTTAGTCTCTCTCTGCCACAGACGCTCTATGATATCGTCGAAGCCTTCGCCAGACGTGACGCGATCATTGGTCGAGCTCGTCATCACCGACGACGCTTGACTCGATCTGTCCGTCACGCTATTAGGGGCTGTCGTGTTTGGCGAGTGCGTGTAGTCTCCGATCTGGTAGTTCTCCATGCTGTCGCTATCTCTCAACCCAAGTCCCCTTGTCGCCTGTTCATCTGCAAGCTCTTCTACTTGCTCGGACTTGCTCGACGACGACCGCTTGCTTGGCGCGGCATGCTCCTCGACCGTGTCGTGGTCATGTTCATGGTCATCTAACGAGCGCGATACCTGCACCGGCGTCTCGTCCGTCTGCTGAGGAGTGGATTGCGAGTGTGTAGATGACGATGCTGCTGGAGATGCGACCTGGGGAGTTTGGTTGGCAGATGCAGTGTGTGAGTCGTGTGGCACTATCTGCAGAGGGCTGATGACGCTTCTGCTCCGCTGCTTCTCCGACCTCTGGCGAGCTATTATTTCCGCAAGCGATGGCGCATCCGTGTTATCGTCCACCGCGGCCTTGACGATGTTTGCGCCTTCGTTCTGATGGCTCAGCTTGTCCGCTTTGATCAATGCGAATTGCAGCTCCTGGTCTGGGAAACCGCGGTAGCTGAGTCGCTGAGACTCCTTCTTGGGCACGTCGTCACCGGAGAAGATTTGTATGATCTCCCTATTCGCATCAATCACTCTGCTGTTAGGGTTGAGACTTGAGTCTGGCAACAACGTCAGATCTGAGTGCGGCAAGCGACAGCAATACTCACTGGCATCAGTGTTTCTCTTGCTGCGCGGCTTGACAACCAGGCGATACCTGACAGCGCTCTTCTTGCCTTCAAGATGAGGCTCCACGTTGTCGCCGCCATCTACGACACCCTCGAGTATACCGAAACCATTCAACGACTGCTCTATGACTTCAGCAACGGTCGAGTTGGTAGGTATGGTCAGCCTGTACTCATACAGACCAGCGTTGCTCTTCATAGACTTGTCGAGAGTCAATCCCTCGGGCACGTCCTTGCTTCCAATCACCACGCTCAAGTTGACCTTGTCGCTATCGAGGTGCAACTGCGACAGTAGCTGGCTCTCGCGCTTCTTCTTGGCGCTCAACGACGCATTGTTCTTAGCGTTAAGATCGTGGTTCATTTGCTCCTCGTTCGCCGAGTCGAACTCGTCAAAGACAGGCGACGAAGCACTAGGATCGTTCATGTAACCAGCGTAGACGTCTTCAGCTTCGTTGTCGACGCTGGCTTCGTGCAGATCTACGGACGATGTCTTGCGGCAATGTATGTACATCTTGACTGCACTGTCGTCACTGTAATCACCCAAGCTGGAGATAGCAGGCAGCGTAGACAGGTTGCTGTTAATGCTGCTGATACTGCCGACCGAGCTACGCTTCACCCTTGGCAAGTCGGAGTTGGATGGGTTGGCGTTCTTATTAGCTATCAACTGATTCGTGACGTCAAACAGCGCCAGTGGCTTCTGCAAAGGCTCAATGACCGTCTCCTTTCCGCTGTCCTGCTCCTTGATGGTCAAGAAGTAGTCGCTTTCAACCTCCCCGGTAGCCAGTCTGAATCGCTGCATCGCTTGCTTGACAAGATCCGTGGCTGATGTCGATCCGTTGACGAGAACAGTCTTGAATGTCGCCTCCGCCTTCAGCGACGGCGCAGCGAACATCCTCATGACGTTCAACGTCGGCACGCCAAGCAGCGATCCCGGTCTTGCGTTCAAGCTGTTGTTTGGACTAGCCCATGATTGCTGTGAGAGTGCCGGACTAGGCGTTTCCAGACCTTTGCTGGCGCTTGGTGATACAGTGAGTGAGTTATTAGATGCAGATGCTTTAGTCGTGTGAGCAAAAGTCGTTGTAATACTCGGCCACTCACGCTTCATATCCGTTAAGGAAGAAGAGTTGGCAAGTGATTCGTTCCTTGGTCGTATAGCAGGCGATGGATGGTTGATAGGGGCAAGTGGGGTGAATGTGTTTGGAGACTGCTTGACAGCGACCGGTGGAGATATGTTTCTCGACTCTATACTTGTCCTGCCATCCAAGTCTTGGCTGTTGGACTTGTGGACGGTGTCGCTGTGATTGTCGCTACCAGCGAAACTGTCGGACGACTTGATGCTATCAACGCCATCACCGAATGAGTCTCCAGACTGCTTCTTCTCCTTCTTCTTGAACAGATTGCCAAAGACGCCGCTCTTCTTCTTCTTGATGGACTCATTCGACGCCATCTCGTTCAAACTCTGAGAAGAGCTCTCTTTCTGCAGCTTCTTCGCCCGCTTTCTCTCCTCCTTCGCTTGCTTCTTGTCCTTGCCCTTGTCAGACATGAGCGGAGAGCTTCTCCAGATCGACGTCTTCTGCGAGCTGCCTTCGGAGGACTGGCTGTCCATGGTCATTAAGTCATCAAACGAGGTTTTGCGGTTGTGGTTTTGTGCTATTTGCTGCGTCGGCGAAGACACGCCATTCATCAATAGATTAGGATCAGGACTTTGTGCCACGTCCGGCGTGATTGTCACTTTCCTAGTTGGTGATGTTGCTGGGTCTAGTAACGGCGAGGTATTGGTCGTGAGATACGTTGTGTTCTTGTCATCGTCCAAATTGCCATGGTCTATGCTTATGTTCGGAGTTGTGTGTGTATGTGAGGAGTCGGAGGGTTGCGACTGCACCAGCTGTGGTGTCTGTATGGCATTCGGAGGCGTGGTTTTGCTGTTCGTGCTGTACGAGGATGATGCTGTTGAGTTGATAGAGAGGGGCCGTATGTCTGCCTGCAATGGCTTGGGAGGAGCAGGAGCAGGAGGAGTAGCAGCATCCTCTGGCTTGTGCTCTGCGACTGCAGCCCGTTCATCAGTGGCAGCACTGCCGTTGATGTTGTCATCCTCTTTGGTGCTCTCAAGCGTCTGCTCCTTGTCGCTAGATTCCTCTGCGTCTTCTGCGTCCGCCTCGTGCTTCTTCACCTCTGGCATATACTGTACAATGTCCTCTGAGGAGTGGGTATCAGCTGAAGAGTCGTAGCTGTGCTTTGTGGAGGGGTCAAGTGGAGGTTCGCTGCTGTTGAGCGTGGCGGCAGCAGGCGCAATGACACCACCGGCAGCTGCACTGGCGTCGTGCTTCTCGGTAGGGAGGTGGCCATGCGATGATTCGGAGTGCGACTGGCTAGACAGTGAAGCGTCGTGTGAGCTCAGCTCAGATCCCGACTCGCTGTACTCGTCGTCGCTCACCTCCTCGAGGTTCCTCTGCCTTTCGTCTTCCTCTTGCTGGGCTTTCTCCTCTGGGTATAAGACGACTTCCCTGTACGAGGGCGCGGTGAATGCGACGTTCCTAGGCTCGCGAGCGTCGTTCTTCTTTTGCTTCTTGGTTTCAGGGGGGCCGTGGGTGTTTGAAGACGGAGGTTGGTGTGATAGGTCTGAGTGATTTGCGGAGGTGATCTGATACGAATGAGCGGTGAGCAATGACAAGGAAAGAAGATGGTGCGCTCACATCAATGTTCCTGTGCTTATTCAACCTCGCTAAACGCTCATCGGGGGTCTCAATATTCTCAGCGGGTATGTATCCCAGCTCCTGCGTCTTGAGCACCCTGATGAGCCACCAGTAAGCGTTGGTATCGTCGAGCAGCACCAGGCTGTCTCCTCTGACGACGCTCGCTTGACCCTCCACGGTGGCTAGGAAAGTGTGCAATGCGTACACCAAACTGTAGTCGATGTTGTCGTCCGGAATGGACATCTGCGACGAGAGCTCGTCGTCGTCGTCGTCGTCCTCGAATTCGCCTTCGAATATTTCTTCATCTTCTTTGAGCATCGTCGACTTGAACTCGTCGTCGTTCAAGTCCATCTCTCCTCAACGTCCTTGATCAAGAGATGATAGAGATGGGCGATCAGCGTGGGTCGGATAATATAACAAAAATGGTATTTTGACGCGTGAATAAATACAGCAGCGTCGGTACAGAGCAATACAGATAAACCGGTTTACGAGACTGTGACTACCACGGTTAGAAAGTACTTCCACCACCCACCAGCTGGCGTAGACGGAGATGAGCCCAGTGAGAATACACAGCTCATACGCATGCCATTCTCTGGTCTCGTGAGGTCTGGATACGTGCACGATTTTGAGATGACGAGGCATGCACCATTCGATGAGGACGATCACCCGGAGCAGCCAGCGAGGATCTCCAGGATCCACGAGTCCCTCACCAACGCCAAATGCCTCGCCCGCATGCTTAGAGTCACCTCTCGTAAGGTCACCAGGGCAGAAGTGACGCTAGTTCACTCCCCCGAGTACTGGGACAGAGTCAATTTGCTAGCATACATTCCTGAGATCGAGCTCAGGGCTATGGCATCGCTGCACGAGCGCATGTCGGTCTACGTCAACCCTATGACATCCTACGCAGCTCTGCTCTCAGCAGGCAGCTTGCTAGAGCTCACAAAAGCAGTCTGTGAGGAGCGCATACGCAACGGTTTCGCTATTATCAGACCCCCAGGTCACCACGCCGAGCCTGAGCAGATGATGGGCTTCTCTTTCTTCAACAACGCAAGCATAGCAGCGCGCTGGGCGCAGAAGACGTATCCGAACTCTATCAGAAAGGTGCTTATATTGGATTGGTGGGTTTAACACGCTCTCCTTACTCTGCTGACTCTTTGATAGGGATGTGCACCACGGTATGTTATGATTTGGTTGCTCGTCTGTGTTCTGATTCACCATACAGGCAACGGAACACAGCGTGCCTTCTACGATGACCCCAGCGTGCTCTACATCTCGCTGCATCGTTATGAAAACGGCACATTTTACCCAGGTAGTGATTTCGGTGGTATGCACATGACAGGTAGTGGTGCTGGCGAGGGTTTGTAGGTCAAGTTACTGTACAAAGCTTAGCTGACCAGTCTCCAGCTCTGTGAACATTCCATGGCCACACGCAGGCATGGGCGATCCTGAGTATCTTCAAGCATTCAACCAGGTTGTTATGCCTATATCTCAGGAATTTGCGCCTGATTTAGTCATTGGTGAGCTGCAATTTGAGTCGCTTGTACCTTCTGACTCCCGCTACCAGTGTCTGCGGGTTACGACGCAGCTATTAACGACCCTCTGGGTGAAAACTTGATCACACCGACTGGATATGCACAGATGACTCATCAGCTGAGCAGTCTGGCTGGAGGAAAGATGGTAGTGGCTTTAGAGGTACGTTGGCGAGCACCTTGCGGTAGACAAACTGACGGAAGCAGGGTGGATATAACCTCGATTCGATCGCTACATCAGCGACATCTACCACTCAGACTTTGCTTGGAGAGATACCGCCTCAGCCTCTTTTCGGTAGCGTAGCGAAGGCTACAGCGATGGAGACTCTGCACGACGTGTGTCTCGTTCAATCTAAGTACTGGAAATCTGTCTCTCCGAGATCAACAGCACACAGCGCCGCTTCAGCTTCGGCAGAGAGCGTCATATCCATCTACGATATACTGTCAAAATACCGCCAGCAGCTGCTGTACGACAAGTACGACATGTTCAGTCTGGATATTACAGACGAGTACATTAGGGATCGCTTCAAAAATCAAGTCACAGCTACCAGCGATCTCTACAACATTGACGTTCTCCTCATAAACGTGCACGACTTCGGCAACATGCTCTTCGAGAGCAAGAACAACGGCGAGATCAATCTGGATAGGTCTTTCTTGGTGGACACGACGGACAAGATGCTCCAACTAGCCAAGGAGAGGAATTGGGGTGTGATTGACGTGAACATCTTCCACAGCTTCGCCAACCAGGCACGCCAGACGCGTTTGTTCCGCAACCAGGTGGACCCAGTCAAGGACTTGCTTATCTGGCTCTGGGACAGCTTTGTCGATCTCGCCAAGCCTGAGCTCAAGGTGGTGTTCGTGGGCTTCGGCAGTGCCTGCACCGCACTCACTCGGTTCTTCGAGGTCCGTCGCTCGACGATACAAAAGCGCGTGCTGTCCAACGTGTACATTCCAGGCATGCTCGACGTACCTCGCATTCTCAAGATCATGCGAGACTGGTACGAGGCTAAGACGCTCGTTCTGATTCCGTCTAATCACGACCACGTCGAGAATGGCAAACAGTTCAAGAGCTTCGGCAAGGTTTTGATTAGTGAAGAGTCTAGCAGCTGGACGTTGGTCGACCGGCATAAGGACGACATCGTGAATTGGATTAGCAGCAGGCACAGCGACAAAGTGTCGCCTCCGAACAGTGTCTTCGAACAGAGCAACAATATGGAGGTCTCTTGAGGACCTTGTACGCATCTAGCCTTGTAATAAAGTAATAATAATGCATCAAAATAAGTTACTCTTCCATCTTCTCGTCTATATTGTCGTCTCCGTTACTTTTCTGCGTGGACAGGACCAGCTCAGCCTCTTCGTCACCGATAGCGCTGCTGTTGGTGCTGAGTGCGTTGATAAGGAGTCTGAGCTTGTCGCCGTTCATGTGCGGCTCTGTGCTGAGCTTCTCCAAGTCGCCGGCGAAGTTATCTGCAATGCTTGCCATCCAATGGGATTTGAAGGACGCTCTGAGCGGGTTTTCGGGGGCGTCTTGACCTGCAGCTGCCACAGTCGCAGCGCCTGTGTCATTGAAAATGGAAGACGGGATGAACGCATCGTTTGCAGCTGAGGGAGGTGGTGACGGGGACTGTCTCTGCTGCTGCCCGATGCTGTGCTGTGTCTTCTTCTTTCCCTTGACACGGATCGACGGCGCGCTGCTGCTGCTGCTTGAACTGCTCGAACTGCTGCTCGAATCACTCGAATCGCTGTCGTCGTCAGAGGAGCTGCTTGCTGCTGCTTTCTCTGCCGCCTTCGCATTATCCGCACCATCCTTCTCCCCCTCTGCTTCATCGCTCCCGCTCTCATCTGAAGAACTGCTGCTATCGCTACTACTGCTCTCGTCCAGCTGTGTCCTGCGCTTACGCTTCCTCATGCGCTTGTTGGTGGTGGTGTTGCGCGGCGCAGCCATCTCTGCTAACTTTATCGCACTTGGTAGTTCGGGATCGAGAGAGATGCTTCTTCATCTCATACAGTCACGGCAGACTAAAAAATGTCGTATTTCCTGCCTCATTTGCCATCAGGTGGGCTTTTCAATTGCGCTGTACGTCTCCGCTTACGCTGCTCGTCACAGGATGGCACGTAGATCAAGCGATACTGTCCGAGGACGATAGGGTGGTCGTTATACGCTTCGGCAAGGACTCAGATCCTAACTGCATGGCCATGGATGAAACTCTGTACAATGTCTCCGAGAGAGTGGCCAATTTCGCCGTCGTCTACCTTTGCGATAACACCCTGGTGCCGGATTTCAACAAGGTGGGTGCTCACAGCCAGACACTTAGTCCCCGCTAACGCACGCAAGATGTATGAGCTGTACGATGACGTGACGGTCATGTTCTTCTACCGCAACAAGCACATCATGATCGATTTGGGTACCGGTAACAATAACAAGATCAATTGGCCGATGGACAACAAGCAGGAGATGATAGACATCATAGAAACCGTCTACAGGGGCGCTTCCAAGGGTCGCGGTCTTGTGGTGTCGCCGAAGGACTACTCTACTCGCTACAAGTACTAGTTATGATGATAGATGCATGTATTTTTAATTGTTAGCTGGCTTCCGTTGTATATCTCTACGGACTTTGCGCTTCTGCGCTCCTTCCCCGACTGCAGCCTCATTTGTGACATAAAGCACGTTGCCGTAGTCGATGCTGTCCTGTGTCCAGTCTAGCGAGGCGTAGACGGGCAGATCGATCTTGCCTTTTGCGAGTACGTCGACACGTCTGCATGTGCTAGCGTCGAGCGGCGTCAATATCTGTAGCTGGTTGACCGAGCTGTCGATAGCTCGTACCAAGCCATATCCGAGCACTCTACATTGCTTGTAGGGCAGCAAATCGTCGCGTCGTACAAGGCTGCCATCGCTTTCCACCTCCGCGTGTCCTTCGATCAAAGCCACGACCGTCGCATTGATAGCTGCCAGTGTGTGCTGGTATACCACGTCTTCACCGTTGAGGATGCACATGTAGGAGAGGTCGCTAATGTAGTCAACACACAGAGGCGTATG
The DNA here is from genome assembly GCA_004918325.1 of Wallemia hederae. Classification (NCBI taxonomy): domain Eukaryota; kingdom Fungi; phylum Basidiomycota; class Wallemiomycetes; order Wallemiales; family Wallemiaceae; genus Wallemia; species Wallemia hederae. The sequence goes on from SPNW01000085.1 coordinate 24,236, forward strand.
GTGCGTCAGAGGCAAGGTGAAATCCCATAGCACTGCCCCGTTCGCTGAAATTTTTGCATGGAAGTACGTCGTTGTCATTAGATTGCGGTAGTCTGCTGAGTGATAACGCGTGAGCATAGGGTTCTCAGCTGTAGCAATAGCATCGATTTTGATGCTCGTCTCCTCCTCCTCCTCAACACGCGCCAGACCATCCTCTTCATCGACTGATTCGCTTATTGAGGAAGCCGACATCTCTATCAGCTCAAAATTGCCGGCCGCGTTGAATATACCTTGTAGCATTTCTGCGCCGAGGCCCTTCACCCACCCCTGAGTGTTAATGATCAGCGGAACAGGCGTGTAATCGCCAGAGTCGCTCAGCGAGTGTGCAACATGCTCGTGATAATGTTCGATGAGGTCTCGCACGGCCTCTATATAGTTTGGAGGATCGTTCGCCGGCGAAAGCTCTCCGATAAAGTGTGACTTGGTTGGTATACGTGGGTGAGTGAAAGGTGGGCCTGTGGAGTGTGAGCGCAAAGTAGCAAAAAGAAACTCAGAACACACCTAAAAGGTACTCGTCTAGGACGTGCAGAGAAACGCAGCCGGATGGCATGAATTCAGACTGACCAACATCGCATTCGAGGTATGCCACTCGCTTGTGCGAGCTGCGAAGGGTGTTGCAGAGAAAGCGCGTGAACGAGCTCTTGCCGGTGTTTTTCCAGCCCTTGACGATTCCAATGTACGGCTCCGCGGATCGCAGAGAGTTGTCCGTAATGTTCCTGGCGGCGCTTGTCCATGATGGAGGCACAAGGAACGAATATACATTTGCAGTTGGTTCTAGTATCTTGACAGGACGTTAGCAGGCCTGTTCTCGTTATCCTACTGCGACTTACTGGATACAGCCCCTTTATCTGGTCCCACCCGTCGTACGAGCCTTGATAAGGGCACTCAAACGCGCTTTTGAAGTCTGGAATGGCGTTGCCTAGCCCTTGCAAGCCATCATCAAGCTCTGTGAGCTTCAGTACAACTTTATTGTGCGCGAGAGACTGTGGAATGCCCTTTAGAGCGGTTGTGTCATCGATAGCCGAGAGTGTAGGGAGTGGGAAACAAGTCGGAGCATACACCTTGTGCTGGACTTCTGAAGCGCCTATTCTGCCTCCCAGTATGGACAGTGTGCCTTTGAGGACTTGCAACGAGCACTTGCCTGCCAAAATGAGAGAAGCTTCGTCACTCAGACCAACATAGATGCATTTCTCGTCGAAAAGAGTGGTCTCTGGGAAAGTGCCAAAGTGGGATATGCAATTGTAGTCATAATGCTGCGCTTTCTGCTTACGCTTGCGTCTCTGCGCGACATCTTCCGTAGATTCGCTACCGCTCTTATCGTGGTATCTATTGAGCGACGCAGACGAAGCCTTTGATCTCTTCCGCACCTTTTTGGGTGTAGCAGCGCTCGTCGAAGCCTCCTGTCGCTGCATCTCTTCTTCCTGAATCGCAGAATCTACAAAGAAGGCGTTGATAGCGATTTCTTGAGTATCTGTATCGTTTTGCACATCGCTGCCGTTCGTCTGTCCACTTTCGCTTCGGCTCCGCTCTAATTTACGCTTCGCGATCGCTGATAGCACCATCGTCACGAACAACCATGTACAATTTCGCAGAATCGAGTGAATACACACGAATATTTGCACGGTCGACGATTAGCATCATGCATCTCTGGCATGCACTCAAAATGGCCGTTATCGAGAACTGGGGCGGTCCAGAATCTGATGCTAAGCGTACATGGCTCATTGGCGTTGTAGTCGATATGTACGAGGAGCGTCCACCAAATCCTCAAAATGGTAGCATAGGTGGTTTAGATTACATTGATACAGAGGAGATTATTGGACAGGCTTTCTTTGACGAATTCGGCGCACATCTCGAAGACGGCAGTCCAAGAGAGATCGCTGGGCAGTTGCGCAAGGCTTGGGCAGAGGCTGTCGTCGGTGACGAGAGCTATAGCAACGAGCTGTTCGCTAAGTTCGAGAAGGAGAGGAGCAAGAAGGTTTCTGGGTTTACAAGAGGCGAGGACGAGGAGATCCCATACTCTGGCGGTGAGAGCGACTATGATGAGGACGAGTACATGGACCAGGACGGCAGTGCTCAGGGACCGTCACAGCCGAAGCCACCAAAACCAGAGAAGATCATTGATGATGATGGATTTGAAACTGTACAAAAGAAACGATAAATTCATACAAGTATACATTAAATACGGAAGAGATTACTGGTGGTTGACTTGTGCAGGTGGCAGTAAGCTCATCTTTGTGGGCGATGCTAGTGGGGGTGTATCGCGAGGTTGAGCTTCTTGCGCGACTGCTTGGAGTGGTGGCTGCGATGCTGCCTGAGCAGGAGGAGGAGGGACTTGAGGTGGTAGTGCGGAAGGAGCCGTTGTCGATGGTGCAGTAGCACCTAGAGCAGCTTTCTTGTTTGCGTTTTCTGTCTCTAGGCTCTCCAACAGCATCTCGAGGACAGTGTCAATCTCCGTCGCTGGAATGCCGCATCCGACGCTGATCAGCTTGCGGTACTCTGACATCTTCTTGCCAGTGCCGACCTCCTTCTGACGTCTGATCAATTCCTGGATAGAGGTGATCCGCTTTTCCTGCAATTCCTTGATCTTGTTGCGAAGGGTGGCGCACTCTTCTTGAACATTATCTGATGGTGCGTTAATGGTGGACACATCCATGCTCTTGTTGTACTCTGCCCAACCTTTCTTGTACACCTCCATTGAATGGTCCTCCAGCTTCACTTCCAAGTCTCTCAGTTTGCCTTTGAGCTGCTCGAACTCGCTGCTGTCGATTGTCATCTTTTCGATGTTGTGTTTCGCCTCGACAATGTCGGTTTTGATATTTCTGAGAATCACTTGAGCTTGTTGGTAGTCGCGCTCTTTTTGTGTAATCTCCTTGTCGTACGACTGAGCTAGGCTTTCAAGGAGGTCTGCGACATTTGTCATGGTGGTGTTGGCAATGGTCTGGCTGGTCTCGCTGTTGAAGAGGTGCGCTGGAGGAGCATAAATGGAAGTGTCTGGTGGGTGTAATCTGAGGTGGTTGGAGTTGAGGATAGGTGACTGTCTGAATCTTTCGTCTTCGAGGATGTAGTCCTCCGCTGTCTTGCCATCTTTGTTTGGCAGCTTTGAGTCAGCTCCGTGCTCCAACAGCAGCTTGACGAGTCTCTTTGAGCGAGCTCTAGCCGCCAATGTGAGGGCAGACTCTCCCTCATCATCCTGGAAGTTGATGACATCCGCTAACTCGTCTGGATAGTTGGCCAACTTGGAGAGGACGCACTCCATGTAGTATCTTGCAGCGTGCGTCTTTGACTTTGTGAGCGCGAGATCGACAATGTGGTGAAGAACCGTCCTGTCGTGCTTGTCGAGGTTGAGTGTTGACCTATGGAGCAATTCGTACAGCTGAGGGAACTTGCGGATGTCGTAGTTGTTGCTGAACATGACGCTTCTCATCAGCGCAGTCTGTTCCGAGTGGTTGACGCGGAAGATATCGGCACCCGCGCTGAGCAGCAGCTTGACGACTCGGACTTTACCCATCGCGCAAGCCCAGTGCATAGCGGTGTGGCCTTCGTCGTCGATAGACATATTTGGGTTAAAGTCGGCTGGCGGCTGTATCAGCAGCCCTGGAATCTGAGTCGACTCGCTGATGAAGTAATCCAAGATAATGTCCTCGTAACTGCCGGATCCGTCCATGGCTACCGATGGTGACATCTGGTAGCCAGCGTGTAAGCTTTCGCCCTGTAAATTGCCATCGAACTTTCTCTTGCGCGAGTTGAGGCGTATTGGTGAAGGAGTCCTTGAGCTGTTGGACTTGAATGACGGCGAGGACGGAATGCTGGCATCCTCGCCATCGGAGATCTCAGCTTTGGCGTTGGTGGCAGCCGCAAGCTTGGCAGGGTGCTTGGTAGAACTGAGCGGGTGGTAGACCTTGCTCGTGGAGGGAAGTGTCTGAGCAGCTGGAGCGTTTGCCTTGCGAGCTCTGGCACCAGACGCGGTGGCATGCTTAGGCGCCAGCGGTGGAGACTGAGAGCCTGGCTCGTACTTGATGATCGGATCGAGCAATAACTCAATACGGTATTGTCGTGCCAACTCCACGCTTCGCGCCATTGGAATCCAAGTGCCTGTAAGAGGTCAGCCAATATTCTGGATTTACGCCTCACTCACCTTGATATTTACCGTATCCACCTTGCACCTTCTCGTGTGTGCCTTTCTGCACTTCCCTTTCCAGGATACGTGTACGCTGTGGCTTATCGAAGTTTGCGACTTTGAGTATCTGGGTGGCATTCATCCACGAGTCAGATCTCCGCTTCATGACCGCCACGTTCTTGCAGTTGAATTCGTACACGGGTACGCCCGAGTAGCAGGCCTGGTGTCGCACGCGTAAATAAAGCGAGCAACGGGTATAATAAGCCTCACCTTATAGATGGGTGGCGCTGACATGGGCTGCTACGCGTAATAAATATTTTTGACTGAGTCGTTCTGGTTCAACGCTAGTCACGCCGTTCTGTTTATTGACCATCTGCAGCGTAATTGAAAAAATGGCAGAGTAAGCAGGGACAATTGCGCTGGAATTTGCTGACCGCTGTGCAGCACGGTGGCGTCTAAGGAAGACTGTATCAAGAACAGAGTGCCTCTGAATTGGAGAGACCAGTGTAGCGGGTGAGTTGGAGCGGAGAGCGCAGAAGGCAGCTGAAATAGAATTCGCAGCCTCCTCATCCCACTCAACGTCTGCAGACACAAGAATCTGTACGCTCCATGGGCTTGCACGGATGAGAGGTGAGTGGTGGAATGGTGAGAGATGGCGGCGAGTACTAACCAGACAACGCAGACACGGCTACGAAAAGTAAGATGGCTGTCGCAGTTGCTTTCTCCCTCGCTGACAACACACAGATGCCAATACGACGATATGATGCGTAGAATGAAGGTGCTATCTCAGCAAAAGGCACAGGACGAATAAATTTCTATTTACACTTTCTAATCTCTCCGTCTTGCCCTCTTTCCGTCGCTGCTCGGTGTCTTCTGGTCGATATCCTCGAGATGTGATCATCCTAGCCACGAAGTCAGTGCTGCAGTAGTTGAGGATTGCGTCTGAGTGTATCACGCCCTGACTAGCTGCTTTGCGCAGCTGTTCCGTCGCTTCCAGCAGCTGATAGCACATTTGCGTGCATTTTGCCCTGTGAGAGCCGGCGAGGAGGTAGTGATAGGCGCAAGCTATACTTACTCTAGGTGCTAGTTTCTAAGCCCATGGAGTGCACTCGATCTCCCCACATCTCTTGAGTGCCGCTCGCATGTCTTTTATTGCTGTGTTTCTGCTCAGTATTGCGCACAACGAGGGTGCTGGATGAGGCATAGTGTGCTCACCGCTCCCACTTCTCAATTGATTTACCTGAAGACTGCCCAAGACTGTTCATGCCGATATCTCTTGCCTCCATCTAATTTGAAACGCACAGAGACTGTTTCGGCGGTAGATTAATGCATACGACGCCTCATAATAGCCACATCTTCCTCATCAGGCCGCCCATTGCTCTCGAATCCGCGTATCATCACCGACGTCATCGAACAAACAGGTAATGCAATGAAATAGATGCAAGTCTCTACAAGAACTCCAATCCAACACCCAGCTGCATTGGTCTAGTCGTCGCTATGTCAGTCGCAGAGGCCACCAGCGGCACACCAAAGTTGAGTTCGACTCTGATGGGGGTGAAGCGATAGACGAGTCCAACACCAGCGCTTATCGATGGATTGAGGAGTGCGTTTGTAAGATTGTTATTTTTGAGTGACACAAGCTGTCCAGCATTCACGAACGCCTGGCACTTGAGGTTCCAGTGTGGTTTGGTAGGGAAGGGGGTAGTGAGCGAGACACCGCCGCTGTAGTAGACGTCTCCTCCGAGATGGTCTTCTTGGTCGCGCGGTCCGAGCCTGTTGTGCCCGAACATTCTCACAGAGGTCGGTCCACCGAGTCTAAAGCGATCGCTGAAGAGCTTGGCGTAAGCGTACTCCTCGCTCATGGAGCCGCCGAGCGGCAGCAATGCACCTGTCCTGAAAGAGAGCCCAACATACTGTCCGAAAGCATTAGCTATGCCTTGCATCGCACCTCTTACTCACATTCTGCAGCTTGGTATCTATTGGTCGCGATATCGACGTCTGCAACTGCCCCTTGACAAAGTTGACAGTGCCTCCCAGCCCCGCGTACTCTATCAGCGTGTTGAGGTATCCGCCGCGCGTGGACATATGGATGTCATCTCTGCTGTCGTGGGTGAAGGAGTGTGCAACCGAGGACTTGATTGAAGATCCCGCGGAATCTCTCAAGCTGAGTGATGCATTAGGCTGCAGTGAGCCCAGATTTCGCCAGACCGCCTCATACGTGAAGTCGTGAGCGCCGTAGCTCTGCAGTGTGTTAAGACTGCCTCGCGCGCCGACCATGAACTCCTTGATGCCTGCGTAAGCGGAGTGGTCTCGATCTGCCTGGAAGACCTGTGCAGTCAGGCGCGTGTTAGGGGTCGGTGTGGTGACGAACTCTGGTATTGGCGACGAGTACGAGACGTTGAATGCAGAGGTGGTTCTAGTACCATAGCTCGCTTGTGCCTCGACATTCTCAGCGCCGCCAAATACATTTCGCAACCGCACGCTGATGTTGGCGCTGCCTTCTCCGTTCCCCACATCCGTACTCGACTTGGCCCACAGCTTGCCGCGCTCGCGCACCTTCAGCGCCAGATCAAGATCGCCCTGCCTCGCAAATAGGCTCTGCGCAGGATCCAGCTTCATCTCCATCGCGGAGAAGAGATCGAACGCAGCGAGGTTGTGATGCACATTCCTGCTCTTCTGCAGGACCTCAGTGAGCGTGCGGGCGGGGTCTTTGTCGAGATGCTGCTTGAATATTGCAGCCAGGAAGCTCGATCGCAGCGTCGATCCGTCTACACGGATTGCTGACAGCTTGGCTGGTGAGTCTCGGCTGTCTGTGACCTGTGAAGTGTGAGATACAGAGATGCAAACAACTGCACACTTACTATCTCCTCCAATCGCCGTCCCATTGTCTCGTACTCCCCGTTTAGCCGCTTCTGTAGCTGTTCGTCCAGCCACGCCCGCTTGGCCTGCAGATCCTCGCCAGTGGCATCGAGATGCGGCTCCTGCTCGCGCGGAGATGCGGTCTCGCTGAATGGTCCCCGTATGTTCGGCAACTCAACGCCCTCCAGATCGCTCATTTGGTGGTAATGGTAAGGATGGAAGCCGTTGAGAGCGCTAAGAGCTGTCGAGTAATTCGGAGTTGCAAAGGTTACGTCTAAAGAAGTCGTCGCAATGCTTTCGTTGCATCGACGCCGCTGAATCAAATGCTCTGGCTGTGAGCTGTAAACTACTGTCGCGAGACGCTGAGGGCTTAACTTGCGTGACAAATTGGGAACACTCAATAGATGGCAGCCAGACGTCACCGAAGTGCCAGTTTGTGCTGTCATAACCTGGCATTGGTCGCGTCTACCGGCAAGAAACGCCTATATCAGATCCACACTACACAAGCGATGCGACCGAGGAAGTGTAACATAATAGACTGCTTGAAGCAGCCTGAAAAGGCTGGTATTCACTGCTGGATGTTGCTGCCACGACCTGGCTTTTAGTGGGAGCCAGCTGACAGCAAGTGATGACAGGCAAGCTGAGATGCTATTGACTTGATAAAGTAATAGCTTTTGAATAGCATCAGAGCATCCTGACTGGCCTTCCATCTCGCAACTCTGTCCAGACTCGCCTGCCCTGTGATGTCACTCACAGAAGCTCAAGATAAGCACCTTTGAGTGCGCGCGGGGAATTATTGAGCCGCGTGTGTGCTTCTCAGCACTTCAAAAGCATGATATGTGAGTAACAGCTCGTTTGCGTATCAAAAAAGTGTCATTTTTAATTTCACAAAAATCAGGCAAAAGAGAACCAAGAGAGGTTCTTGTGTTTGTGAGTGCCAGGAATCGAACCTGGATCTTACCGGCCACAACGGAACGTGCTAACCATTATACCACACTCACTGGCGAAATTGTTAGAATTGGCATTCTGTACCTTCAGTATAGGTAGATCTATCTCTTCAACGAAGCTTCTGAGCAACGCGCACTCACCCAATTGGCATGGAGGTAGCACACAACCACACTGGAATAGCAGAATTGACTGCACAATACTCTTCACATCGAACACATATTGCATTTGTATCTACGCATTTTGATTAACGACTTCCATCATCTCCACTGGCGTGAAGAGGGCTTCCGCCTCGATTTGGCATCAT